>JAYMFT010424247.1:0-17479 GCA_038088735.1 Panulirus argus
AACCTATGCGCTCGACCCTGGGCGGCCCGTGAATGCGTCACGGTCAGGAACGCTAACCGCTACACCACGGGAGTCCGACAAGAGCATGTTTTCTGAACTTGCTCTAATTATGTCCCATCAGTATGCAGGGCTATTGTACCATGGTGGCAGTAGTATCAACAAACCAGTGTGTAGTGATGGAGGCTGTAGTATTGCAGAGCATTCCCAAATAATACCAAGATGGTGTGACAGTTTTAAGTCCCTTGGCACACCCTGAGCTTTAATGCGGCTCTTCATTATTGGAGTGAGCCATCCCGCTGCTTTTTCTATACTGGTCCTGAGTCTAGAAACATACCTGCAGCTAGTAACTTGGAGGGGAATGATAGTGGTGTGTCAGCAGGGAAAGGTAATGCAGGTGCATTTTCAAGTATAGCAATTCTGGATGTCAAATAAAAACTTGTGGTGGATGACTGGAAGCTGTGGAGATGTGTTTGAAAAATCATATTTTGTCAGAACTAGATGCAAAGCTGGAGAAATTCAAGTTTATTTTTAAATCTGTGTTAGCTAAGAAGATTTAGAAACAATAAAGTCTTAAATTTGGCCCGTTTGAGAGCAGAGCGGTGTTAGCTGACATCATCAGAAAATTTAATGTTGTTAATGTAGGGGAGCAGAAAGAGTGTTTCCATAGATTCCAGTTTAATAGATGTGAGCAGGGACTGGACAAGAATATGGAACAGTATATTGCTGAGCTGAGCAATATGACAAAAGTTGTTTGGAATTTGTTATAACGCATTAAAAATTGTAAATTGGTTAATTTTAGGTATCAGGCAGGATTAGATAAGGGAAAAGCTCATCTCTCAGTGGAAATTAGATCACATTGCTATTGACATGTGTAAAGCTATGGAATTGGTGAGTGCTAATTTGAAAATCATGAAGAGTGGAAGAAGTGCACTGGACTAAGAAGAATAGAACCCATAAACAGTCTGACCTTGTTACTAGGAAGCATAAAGTTCTTGAGTCTCACTTAAGGGAAGCAAATATAGGTAATGCACAAAGTGGCCTCAGAACTATCTGTCTTTAAGTTTTGATGTAAATTGCCCAAGAGAGTTAAAGAAAAGTGTCCAGCTTGGGGCAAAGCATGCAAGAGATATATGAGAGGATATCATTTTGCTGAATATATGTTTTGTAAGGTTAGAAAAAATATTGGTACAAGAAAATGATGATAGTGACTCAAGCGATACAGGCAAAGCTTGTGATTTTATGACTATTTGCTCCATCTCCTAGCCACACAGATGCATTTATTGGAGTATGATTGTCATGCAAGGTTGAATAATTATTGAGGTGCTACTGTTTACTGAATTAGTTAATTGATATACTTTAATGATTTTGATATCTGTGACGTGTATCCTGCAGTGTTTGATGTTGAGACAGACTCAGTATCTGTTTAGCCTTTACACTGAAACATAATTGAAGCAGCAGAGTGCAGTGTAAAACCTGCTCATAGAATTCCAGGATCACTGATAAAAGAAGTTTTCGTGATTTTTGAGCTGAAAAGGGCAGAAACAACAACATGTATAGATGACTGGGTAAATGAAATGCCTGTTACTATGAAGAAATCAGAAGTTAGAATATGCATTGATTCTAGGCCACTCAATCATGTGTTAAGGAGGGAGCATTTAAAGTTGCTAGTTTTGGAGGATGCCTTCCTAAACTGAGTGGAGCCACTTTGTTTCTTATGTGAATTAGAAACAGGATATCGTCATTGTCAGTTAGATTATGAATGTTGTTCGTTACCTACTTTTTTTCACTCTTCTTGGTTGATTCAGATGGTAGAGAATGCCATTTAGACTCAAGGTAAGCAGTGAAATCTTTCAATAGGAGATTACATTAGGCTCTGGAAATCTTGGAAGGTGTACAGTGTGTAGCTGTTGATAAAGTATTACTTGGAAATAGTGAAATTCATGATAAGGAAATTAATTATTTTCTTGGAGAGGAGCCAAAGTCAAGGGATAAAGCCAAATGGGAAGAAATGCCAGTTCAGACCATGTGACTCAGTTTGTTGGTCATATAGTGACTGACAAGGGCCTCAAACCTGATCCACAGAAAATAAAGGCCATTTGTCAACATGGAGCCACCTAGTAATAAGGATGGTGTAGAAAGATTAAAGGGCATAGTTGATTATTTGTAAAGGTTTGTACCGGGGTCGTCTGAGGTGCTACCCATTGTAGTACTTACACCGTATATCCATCCAATGAAGTCACCCATCACACATAGTTTCTTCTTTGGATCAGCATTCTTTGTTGCTTTTTCGGGTTCTCTTCAGATAGCATCCTTAACCTCCTCTTTTTCATTCTTACATGCCACCTGAGAGAGCATTGTAGCCTCATTATTAATTATACCAATGATGCACTTGCATCAAACATCTTTTCAGACCACTGATCCTTGACTGAAAATGCCATATCATCTTTTGTATAACATTCTGTATTATCTTACAGGCCTAATTTCATACATTTCATTCCATTCCTCTTGAAGGTCCCTCTGGCTGTCAGCATTATCTCACATCAACCAAACATTTTTTTCCATTTTTCCTTCCTAAAAGTATCTACAGCCAGCATCCCATTACAGTTACCATTTATTCTTTATGATCCACTCACTCTTACAAGCCTGATCTTGTGTTGAAATCAGAACTTTCATCTAAGGCTCTATATTTCCTATTCTGAAACAAAAGAAAATGGTAAACATAGCATTCATGTTGAGGGCAGTTTGTTTTAATTGTACAATAAAAACATCCAAATCCATTAAAAAAAGATTTTATAGAAATTATTTCATGTAATCATGTTTATTTGAAGTTTCAATTTCCTTCATAATGGACTTTCAGATGTTGAAAACTATAAAATCCAACCTTGTACTTCAGAAAGGACATTTTTTCCCCTGTTGTTTTGCCTCTCATACTTCAGAAGTATTCTAAATTTGCTTACTTTAAATACTTCACCATTTAATTTGTTATATAACTCAATTATTGTGGCTTATTTCTGTTTTTGCACTCTCTTTTTATCCTCACAGGATGGGTAGGAGAGCACAGTGAACTAACCACAATTTGCTGCAGAAAACAAGATAGTTTCAGTGTATCATTGAACAGTATCCTCAAAGATGCTGCACAAGATGAATTTATCTATTTTCTTACATTTCAGATGCCACGTTATGGAGGAAAAGAAAAGCGACAAGCTAAAAAGCGTAAAACCATTATGGAGTGAGTCTTAATGATGTATTATTAGCATTAGGGTAACACTGAGGATCCTCAACTTATGAACAGGTTACATTCCTAGTTCCTTTCATACATTAAATTGACTACGATGGAAAATATAACGTAATATTGAAAATTTGCATTATGGTAGATATGTCAGTACTTTGTTAAAGATATTGTATTTTGAAATTATTTTAGTAAATGCAACATCATAGTAGGCAACAGTTAATGAAAAAAATGTACATTTAAGTAGTTTTTTGGTTTGTTAGTGTGGTTGATTAATTGTATGCTGGATGGGAATTAAATAGCATTTTTCAGAGTTCATTTGTAAGTATGGGTGTTTGTAAGTTAGATGTTCTTAGGAAGGGGATGCCCAGTAGTTTGTTTCATGGAGAATTTTACAAAAATCACCATTTCTTGGTAATATAATGATATTAATGTACTTAGGATGCAGTAGGATAAGAAGTACTTGTTTACTTGGAGTTGGCATAGTTTATTTAAGATTTATTGTACATTATTTTGGTATGTGATGTTTTTGGCATGTAAGAAAATTGAATTACTATTAATGTTTAAACCTACTAACACAGGAAATGGTGATCAGGTAAGAAAAGATTTAGAATTCTTATATTTCGTGTATGCATGAGAATGAATCAATTGACACACAGATACATGGGTAAACTGTCTATTCTTGAAGTGTCAGAAAGCCTTTGATACTGTTCTTGGAGATGGATAGAAAAGCTAGGTCTATATGCAGGAAAAAGGAATGGGTTCCTTTACAAGATGACAGATGATCTTATTGGAAGGGAACAATGAGCATAGGTAAGTGAGCTGGAGTTACAAGTAGTGTTCTGCAGGGCTTGGGCTTGGGCCCTTTGCTATTCTTCATGTATGTAGTGACCTGAGTGATGGTTTGGAATTGTATCAAAACATGTTTTGAGGACAGTGCCAAGGTTATAAGATAAACAAAGAATTATTTTCTTGCGTTGTCTTCCTTGGGAACATGGACAAACTCTAAAATTGGTCAGGTAAATGGATGACGAGATTCAGTCCAAGCAATTTCAAGGTAATGAGGATGAGACAGCAAAAGACCTTTGATGTAGTTGTTACATAATGAGAAATGAATTAAGGGAATCTGTGTGTGAAAAACCTAGGGATTAACATTTTGTATGATCTTTTGCCAGAATTGCAAATTAGGAGAACTGTGATAGAGGCAAGCTGTCTTTTTGCATTTATAAGAAATGCATTTAGATATGTGGACTGTGACATGTTTGGTAAATGATTAACTACATATATAACACCAAAGCTGGATTATGCCTTGCAAGTCTGGTCACCACACTTAAAAAAGTACAAAGGCTTGATTGAGAGGGTGTATCTATCTATCTGTCTATCTATATCTCTGATGCCTGTTCCCTTCTGGAACTTCCTCAAGGGGGTGGCCACAGCAACAGAGTCTCCATAACTAGTGAACTCCAGTGGCACTTCTTAGCCTTTAGTACCTCACCCTTAACAGGCCACTGGCAGAGGGCAATGCTAGTGCAGTGTTTGTAGAAGCTCCTACTGACTACTTCTGCCTAATGCTCCTATCTAATGTTCCTCTCTACTACTTTTACCTAATGCACTTACCTAAATGTTCCTAATTGTAGAGGATGTAGAGTAGAGGAAGAAAGATGGCATGTGAATTAAGAGAATAGAGCTATTGAGTGGCTTTGGGCTACAAAGCTGTTCTCAGTGGAGGAGAGGTGAGGGAAGGAGGATATGATAACAGCCTTCAAGTTTTTATATCATCTGGAATTATTGACAGTGAACAGTTCTTTAAGAGATGCAGCATCAGAGACCATGACAAAAAAACTGGGCAGACAGCATGTTAAGAAGTCCTGATTTAGTGTTAGTATAGTGGATGGTTGAATGAATTACCTAATGATGCAATGTAATAATATGGTGGAAGGCTGGGATGAATTTAACTAATGAGGCAGTGATTACTAGCAGTTTACAAAAGTTTGAAAGGTAACTTGATGGCATTGAAAACTTGAGAGATTGGGCCCCATGGATGAAGAACTATCTTCTTTTACTGTACAAATAGGTAGTGGCACACACCCAAATGAAATTATAAAGTAATGAGCATGAGTAACAATGACAGGAGGCCTTGATATGAAAATTATCTAGCCAGAAGTATGCTGCAGAAATGTGTGTGCAAGACTTGGAAGCAGACATTGTCTCTAATCTGTCACTAGGGTCTCCACATAGAGGAATAGTAAATATTTGAATTGCATTCAAGTCCATGGATAAGGAAATATTTAAAAAGCTGATAAGATCATACTAAAGGTCAAAACTGAAATATTCTTCTCAAGTTTGGTATTCACACCTGAAAAATCACAAAGGGCTTGTGGAAAAGATTGATGGGCAGCCAATAACTAGGGAGGTATGTTACCAGTACTGCCATCCTGGGTATGATGAAGGTTAGTGATGCCTGCATAGTGTGGTAGCAATTCAGTGGTTGTCAAGTTGCACTCCTTTGACCCAGGTATCTGTCTTTTCTTTCTACCTCACCCACTCTGTCCACAAACATACAATCTCTCCTTGTCGTACATAATACTTGACAACACTTAACTCACATGGCTCATTCTTTGTAACTCTAGATTTTCCGGCAGTGAGCACTATGTGCTAGCCCTACCTTTTGGCAAAATGCTTGGAGCAATAGATGGAGGTAGAAGTTAAGAACATTAAGGCAGAAATATTAGGTAGGAACATTAGTTAGAAGTATTAGATGGAGGTAGAAGTTAAGAACATTAAGGCAGAAATATTAGGTAGGAACATTAGGTAGAAGTATTCAGTAGGAACATTAGGTAGGAGTCTCTGCAAACACTGTGTTAGAGTTTCCCTCTGCCAGTGGCCTGTCAAGGATGAGGCCTTTAAGGGTAAGAAGCAGCAATGGAGATCACTAGTTATGGAGGCTCTACTGCTCTACTTGAGGGAGTTCCAGTTGGGAATAGGCATCAGAGATATAAATAGATATATAGATCGAGAAGATTCAGATGAAAGCAACAAAGTTGGTACCTTAAGTAAAAGAGCTGAGGCACAGGGAAAGGCAATAGGAAGAAAGAAGAGTAAGGGGTGACCTGATTATAACTTTTATGTTTTTAAAACAGATTGATGACATAGACAGTGAACAGTTCCTTGAGAATTGTAAGGATTTAACATTGAAATTAAGGAAGATACATGTTGAAAAGGATGTGAATAAGTACTATAATAGAATGCGAGTGGTAGATAAATGGAATAAAATGACAGGACACAGCTAATGTAGAAGACATATATAGATATAAGAAGTTGTATGATAGTAGAAAATGTTCAAGAGATACGACCCCATAAATGTTAAACTCTCTCTCCCATATAGTATGAATAGCTAATTAACACACACGTACACACACACAAGGAGTGCCACAGGGTTCTGTTCAGGGACCATTATTCTTATTATATCTATCTGCGTATCTGTATATCTCTTTATATGTCTATACTTCTGATGCCCATTCCTTCTGGGAACTCCCATGAAGGAGGTGGCCACAGCAAACGAGTCTCCACTTATCCTGGTCCTAACATGCCTCCCTCACATACACCATTCCATGCGTTCTTCGACCATTTCTCTCCTTTTAGTATTCTTCATCTATTTTCCCATGTTACAGGTGGTCTTCTTCTCACACTAACCCCTTTAATCATACTATCATGCACTTTCCATGTAAACTCTTTGTTGTGCATTCTTTTCACTTGCCCAAACCACCTCAAAGTATTACAATGCACCCACTTTACCACTCTGCAATTCATTTCCGTTGCATCCTCAGCCATATCATATTTTTGGTACACCCCCTCATTTCTTTCTTCACCCCATCTAGTCATACCACATGCTCCTCTTAAATAGCTCATTTCCACTGCCTGGATTCTTGACCTCTTTGACTCATCCCATGTCCATGTTTCAGCCACCTAAGTCATGGTCAGGAGGACTATGCTGTGGCTTACTCCTTTCTTCACTTTCATGCTTACATCTCTAACCTTCATGATTTTATTAAGGGTCCCAATGACTCTTCTACTCTTTATTGCTCTCTCTTTTATCTCTCCTTCTATATCACCAAAGTTACCCATGATAGCTCCTAAATACTTAAATTTTGTCACCTCTTCTGGTCTTTCTCCCCTCATATCTATAACACAGTTTAGGACAGTTTCTTTCCCTCTGTAGGGTTTCACAAAATCTATACTATATTACTTTACCTGTATTCACTTTTACCTTCAATCACATAAACTTAACACACATCATAAAACACACTTACAACCTTCTGCAACTTTTTTTCACTCTCAGCAAACAATACAGCATAATCTGCACCCAGGCTTTTCACTAGCCACCACACCTCACAATGACACTCCATCTCTGCACCCGCTATCCCTAGTTTCGTTTCCACTTGTCTTATTTTTCCATCCATATTTATGTTAAAAAGTCATGTTGACATCACACAGCCCTGCTTCATACCCATGTTTATACTGAAACTTTTGCTCAACTCTCCATCCACTCTTACACATACATGCATTTGCTGCTCTATAGAAGGCTTTCACACCATCCAGCATCCACTCATCTCTGCTATATGCTTTCTTCAGATCCATAAAAGCTCCATACAGCTTCTCACCTTTCACTGCATACTTTTCCACAGTCATTTTCATCACGAAAATCAGATCCATACATCCCCTACCTTTCTTAAAACTCCCTTTCTCCTCACTTGTTCTGCATTCAGTCACTTCCAACATTTTTCCATACACTTTTCCTGGTATGCTCAACACTTATCAGACTTATTGCACTATAGTTGCTAAATACATCCTTAGCAGCTTTTCCTTTGAATAAAGGAACAGTAATAGCTATCACCCAATCCTCAGGCACAAGCAGTTTCCATGCTAAATTACATATCAATTGCATCCACTCTGAATATCACACATTCTCCTCCAAGCTTCAACAGTTCAGCCATATTCTTATCCATTCCAGGTGCCTTTCCTACCTTTAACCTCAGTACTGCCCTATTTACTCCATTTTTGCTGTAGGCCTGCACTTGTATCTTTTCCTTCCATCCTCCATACTCATGCATGTGACAACTGCTACCTTATCTTCTCCCAAATTCATCAGTTTTTCAAACTACTCTTTCCATCTTCCTTTCATTTACTCCTTATGGTTCATCAACTCCCCTTCCTTAATCCTCACTTTAACATTTCTACTCTTATATCCACCTCTTTCTTTTTTAATCTCCTTCCAGTACAGCTTCTTATTTTCCCTAAACTTTTTGCTCAACATACTTTCAAAATCTTCATCTACTCTTTCTTTGCTTTTGTTTTATCAACTCTTTAACATTCCACTTATACATCTTTTATTCTTCAGTCCTTCCTTGCTGAACTTCCACTGGCACATTCCTTTCATGCAATCTGCCATATGCCTTTTTCTTCTCTTCCACATCATAGCTAATCTCATCCATCCTCCATGCATTTTCCTTTTTATTGTTATATCTAATGGTTTTATATCCAACAGCTAATTCTACAATCTTTAGCAGTCTTTCTCAAAGCATTTTAAACATCTCATATACACATCCATCTAAACTTTCGGTCACTCTTCTCTCATACTCATCCTTGCACTCTTTCTGAAAAGATTCATCTTCTTGCTTGCCAACACTTGTACCTCTCCATTCTTCCTTGCACCATACCTCCACTTCTCCCTGATCCACACCCCCACTAGAACTGCAAAATGGTCTGAGTTTCCAAAGAACACCTCTCACAACTATAGCATCCAGCACAGCCTTTCTCAACCTTTCATCCACTGCCACATAGTCAGTCAAACACTTTTGTTCATCTTTTCCATCATTTCTCATCCATGTATACCTGTGAATCATTTTGTGCTGCAAAAAGTTTTTGCAAGGACTGAACCCTTCTCAGCACAGACATTTACAAGATAACTTTCTGCTCTCATTAACTCCTGGCACTCCCCATTTAACCAACCATCATGCCACCTTTGCATTCATATCACCCATTCCAACCTCCTTTCTCTCCTCCAAACCATTTATACGATCATTCAAATTTTCTTCAGAAATGCATCATTTCATCAGTTACCTCACACAGTCTTCATACTTCACAATCCCAGTCTTTCCTTTCACCAACACTGTTCTTCATCCATTCCACCCATGCTCTGTAACACCCATACTTTCAGTGATAGCCCAGTTGTACATCTTTCTTTCCCTCTTCCTTGATAATTTTCTTTCATTCCTGTCCGTACCATTCCTCCTTCCATGCCCTCCCACAACTTGCATTCATCATTTCCATTTTCATGCTATACACCCTGCCCAGGGATATGGGCTTCTCCAATCCTCAGCACATCCAAATTATAACTTTTGAATTTCTCTACATACTCTCACTGGTCATCGCATTTACATTCAGAGCTATCACCCTCAATTGCTCATCCCTTTTACTACCCAGCCAATTTTACTTTAGTGCTGCTTCTTTGCTTTTTGTGCCTCACCTTTAACAGGCCATTGGCACAGGGAAACTCCAGTGCAGTGTTTCTCAAAGGCATCAGGGCTCTAACAAATTGTCTGAAAAAGTGAAAATAAAACCTCATTACACCTCTAGTGTTTGTCTATTTAAGAAACAAAAATACCATTGGCCTTATGGAGTTGGGCAATGCCTTCCTCTTCTGTTCCAACCCTAAGGGTGTAATAAGGAGGTCACCATGAAAAGGTGGGGTGAGACTTGGATACTTCTGAAAACTAGAGTATCCCCTTGAAGTACTCAAATTCAAAACTTTTCCCAACTCTAGAGCCCATACCACAGTAGCCGCACTTCCTAACCTCATTGGTTACTGTACTTCCATACAGCTGTGTAAATGAATTGCCTGAGGGTATGGATTCCTACCTGGATATGTTTGCAGGTGATGCATAGATCATGGGGGAAGTGATAAGTTTGGAGGATTGCATCATCCCAAAAAGGGACCTTAATAAGATCCAAAGTTGGTTAGATACATGACTAATGAAGTTCAGCCACAATAAATGTAAAGTACTGAGAATGGGTTACACCTTAGCAATCCTCTATATGACAGTCATCTTGCAGGAAAAAAAGCTTTAGGAATATGATTGTGAGAGATACTTGAGAGTCAGCTTTCCCCTAATATGACACCAGAGTCCTATCTGAGAATAGATAAGGAGACCAACTATCTGTTTACTTCAGACCCAACTGTTTCACCACTACATTTCACACTAACCTCACTCAGCATATCCTAGATTGCTTTGACCACCCTCAACCCCAATCCTGCACAATACTTGTGGCTGTATACATCAACGAAGCATTTGACACTGGTCCATTGACACATCCTCACACAAAAAGATACTTGCCACAGCCCTCTACAACAATGACAAAAAGTGTTTGGGCACCATCATAACCAGCCACCACGCCAGAGTTACTCACATGGCTTTACCATGTCTATCTATCCATCTATATCTCTGACACCTGTTCCCATCTAGAACTCCCTCAAGGGGATGGCTCTATCAGTAGAGTCTCCATAACTAGAGCAGTATTTGCAGAGGCTCCTGCCTAATGTTACTTCCTACTTCTTCTACCTAAAGTTTCTTCCTAATTCTCCTGCCTATATATTCCTACCTAACTGCTTATATTGCTCCTACCATTTTGCCAGAATGCAGAGCTATCACACTGTGTGTACCGCAGGAAAATTTAGAGTTACAAAGAATGAGCTGTTTGAGTTAAGTGTTGTCAAGCATTGTGTATTACAAGGAGAGATTGTATGTTTCTGGACAGAATGCCAGCAGTTCAAGTATGGATGATGAAAAAAGAAATGACAGATACCTGGATCGGAGGAGTGCAACTTGACAACTACTAAAGTGCTGGCTCACTTCACAGTCGTCACTAAACCTCTCAATACCCAGGTGGGTAGTACTGGCTTTGTGACTTACAGCCCTTAAACTTTACATTGGGATTATCAAGGAGCAGTTGTCTTTCTAACCCTCTTCAGTCTCTTCCCATGCAATTTCCCATTACCTCCAGTAAATCACAGTATGAAAGTCCTTTCACATGCAGCTGACCTCACAATCATATCATGTTGCTCTGATGCTGCAGTAACAACAGTCATACAGCACTACATACTCGTAACACATTTGGAATTGGCTTACTGTGAGAAGAATGACTGCATCTTCACTGAAGTCTTTAGTCACTCTTTTTTAATCTCACACAGACACAGAACCAACTCACACTTTCCAGTCACCTTGGATAAGCAATCACTTCCACTGAACAAAACACCAGCCATTCTAGGCATCACATGCAACACATAGGTGACATTGGCTCCCCACACCAAAAACATTATCAACAACAAGAAAAAGAGTCCCATAGCATTATCTATAAATATTTATCAGGTCCACCCAAAACTATGCCTCATATGCCTGGTCTTCCACCCTCTCATAAGCATACATAAAAGACTTGCAAAACCACACAGAATAGAGCACTCAGAACAATCATTGGCTGTCTAGCAACAAATACTCAGCATTTATACAGTGAAACAAAGATCTTTGCAATAAAATCTTACCTCAATGTGCTAGGAACTTGGTTTTTACGGCACTTGACCTCTCCCACCTAAACCACTCAAAAACTAACCCCCAACCTCCAAGCAGAAATATAAAGCCTACACTTGCCTCACACCTCAGAAAACCTTTACTCACAAATCTTCCCATGATCATAGGCAAATATGGTGGAGGAATACTGGAGGGAGAGAAATGGTGGAAGAATGTAAGGAATGGTGTATGCGAACGAGGCATGTAAGGACAGGGATAAGTGGAGACTCTTTTGCCATGGCTAGAGATATAGATAGAATAGTAACTGTGTGCTTTTTCTTTCAGGCACATTCCCACCCCCCAAAAGAAATTAAAGGCTGCAGCAGTGCTGATAAGCACAAGAGTACTCTTCTTGTATCAATTTTATATATATATGTAATGTTTGTCTGTGTCTGCAAAAGTATTACTTATGTGCATATTTTGCAGTGTTTATAGATCACAAACATTATGTTACTGTGTACTTTATTAAAATAAAAAGCCACCATTTCACTCAGTAAGCAACCAAGAAAGCTGCGACGAAAAGACTGGGCCAACATTCATGGCAGAGAAGCTGTCAATGAGGATAGCAAAGCTGCACCACAGAATGAAAAGCCCCACTATTACAAACCAGACCATGTTCTTCTTGACATATATCCAAATGTAAGTCCAGTTCTTTATTTCATTGTTGGTACTCTTGAAAGGGTCTTTTGTCTTACAACTGCCCATTTGGTTGTGGAATGAGTGGTATCATTTTTTATGGGAAATTAAGAATAGTATTTGAGTGAACAATTGAATACAGAGGTACCTTGATTAATGTTCAGGAGGCACTTTTTAAAATCAGTGCTAATCAAGGTAATGCTGAATAAGGTTATTATAACTTTTATCCAGTGTAGCTATGCTAGACAACACCATTGCTCACCTATAAGCAATATATGACGGCTTCACAGGGATATTGGTAAAAGCACAAATTATGATTGTGTACACAGTATGAATGTTTTGAACTAGTTTTGATGAGCATTATGATAATGACAAAAAAATACAGTATGTTACCACAAGCTTAGACCATTATTAACCTGAAGCCCACTAGCCTCGTCACAAACTCTATGTATTAGCCTGATGCTCTCAAGGCTCAGCATGCCTTAGAACCTGCAGTTTCATATCTAAACTGATGCTTTTCATTTACTGCTTGGCTATACCACCTATGTATTACCAGCCTACAGGCCTGTTACAGATATTAAAAGTCAGTTAGGCTCACATAAATAGGCAATAATGGGAAAAATTTCCGAGAGGACCGAGTGTTGTTACAAGGCAGTGGAGGTACTTCCGTACGAGGATCACAGATGATTAAGCAAGGAAAACGGCATTTGTTTGGTATATGGCAAAAACATGGTAAGAGAGACTCTATAGCTAAGGGAGTTATTGGCTTGTCCTTGTGGAAAGTAGATGGAAGTTTTGTTAAGAAGAATAATGGATACTCATGTGTAAGTTAAAGTGGATTACAGTGAACATGGATACATGAAGGGTTTGCATTAGTAAGTGATAAGGAGACATTAAATGCAAACTTTAAGGCTACTCTGGCAGTGGATTGTGATCTAGAGAGGTTGACAAAATTTTTGGCATGAAAGCTAGTGTTGGTGAAGATTGTTAGGAAAGTATTATAGATAAAGAACTTGTGACTGGGATGAATGAATGGAATCTAGATTGATTACCTACCTATGAATACATATAGTGAGCATTTTCTTAGGAAAGGACTAACACATTGTGTGTGCAGAATGTCTTGCATGGTTCTTGATGCTGAAGGTACTAGTGATTCTCAGTTTTGCTATAAACTAATTCACATATATACATGTTGTAAGGCTAATGGAACTTGTGATGTAAGAGGTAAAACTAGGTAATAGAAATAAGAGTAGAAAAGTGTGGTGGAGATTGGTTAATCATCATTTGAAGGATCCTGCTTTAAGCTGTTTGGAGAAGAGCATTTTGGACAGCGAATTTGGAGGAGATGACCAGTAGTTCATATCAAGATGTGCCTAATGTGAAACTAATTGATTTTCTAAATGCAGATTGGAGAAGAATGTGTGAAATGTGGGACAACCATGGGATGATGTAACATGAAACTGAAACATTTTGTATGTAGAAGAAATGGGGGGTGAGAATGAAATTCTGTTTATTTGTATAACCCTAGGACTTCTATTATGGGGCTTCTGCAACTTCAAGGTTCAAGGATGTGCTACAATCAGTAGCTGGAAATGATGGGACTCCTGTGGAGTGAGAAGTTTCTCAACGAGATTTCACTCCCTTTCATCCATTGAAGATGATGCATTTTTGCTGAAGGTTGTTTTTTCATTCATGGTGTAACCACAAGCAGGCAAAGTGTAGTATTGCCAAAGAAAGAAGTGGCAAAGTGAAATAGGGAAGCGAGAAAGGCAGTCCGAGAGACTTTTCATGATCAATTAAGCGATGATGCATTGAGAGATATTAGTACTAAAGTTAAAAAGCAGTAAATAGACTGGTGGTAAAAAAAAGATGTGAAAGCTAAAACCACCATAAGGACAGTAAAAATAGTTGTAAATGAGAACCTATACAGAACCTTTGAGTTGCTAGATTTATTATAAGAGGATTATGTGATAATATGAAATGATGATATATAGGATGGGCAGAAATTCTGGGCTCTCCTTATTAAAATGTGTCCTTGAAAGAAAGATTTTATTACATATTGACAGATTTATATGTTTTGATGTAGACTAACAAAAGGTTTGAATAATAAGCCAAAACATTTCTGTTGCCCATCATTTTCATGAAAGGATTTGTCTTCATTTGTGATGTGACATCCTCCTTTGCTTATTAGGATTGACTGTGTAGAGACTTCCAAGTGTTCTGTTTCAAAGTGTCAGCTGTTTTGTATTCCATTCAAAATGATGATACATGTGGTAGGCAAAAAGTCTGGGGCACCCTCATTATATAGCGTATTTGAAAGAAAGATTTTATTGCATACTGACGTATTTACATACTACCAATCTGGGTATCAGGAGGGTTAGTGACATCTGCTTAGTGAGCCAGCACTCTAGTGGTTGTCAAGTTGCACCCCTCTGTCTTTTCTTTCTGCCTCATTAACATGTGGACTAGTGGCATTCTGTCCACAAACATAAAATCTCTCCTTATCAAATATAGCACTTGACAACACTTAACTCATGCAGCTCATTCTTTGTAACTCTTAATACAGAAGCTGATGACAGCCCTAGGAAGGTGCTGACAGGCTTGACTGGGGAGAAAGGATCTAAAAGTAAGGGACAGGAAGTGGCTGTTAGGGTAGGCTTTGAAGGCTTAGCAGAGAGATATTGCAAGAGCAGGTGGACTAGTGATAGGAAAGATCCAGAGGCCCTGTATGAGCTTTCCTACTTGATACAGTAAGAGATTGTTTAATGAATATAAAGTTAGATGATCTGGATTTTGTTTTATGTGTTATTCCTTCTTTGACAATGAATTGTTAAGAATGTAATTGTTTTTCTTTCAGATGCTCAAGAAAGTCACAAACTTGTTCAAACATAATTTTATTAAGGCACTTGAATTTTGCATATTTTGTAAATGTCTTTCACTAATTTTTCAGGCAGCTATTTATGAAGATTATGCATGTGTACTGATAGTGACCAAAACTGGCAACAAGAATAGCAAGTTTTACATTATCCAGGTTGTTAAAGTCAAGAAAAAGTACATATGCTTTACCCGTTGGGGAAGTGTTGTAAGTGTTTTACATTAGTTAGAGCATGATATAAAAGAAACTTCTTTTCATATTTAGTTTTTATTCATTGCTGCACTTAACAAAATTATTCAACTGCCACAGCCAGCTAATTTATGAAATCCTTTATGATGTTTCTGTTGTCATTCTGACTGATTAAGCTTAATAAGAAGTGCTTCTTTAAGATGATTTCATTTTTCCATTCTTTAGGGCATGCAGCACTTTTCTAAACTTCTGATTGCACTTTTCAAAGTACAAAACTTAACATTTCATACAAAAGAAAATCTCAGATGTGGCTTCATTTTTTATATTTCCAACAGATAACTTTTTTAATATCTGCATCATTAGCAGCACTAAACCCTTTTTCTCTTCAGAGTCAGTTTGACCCATGAGCCATGAGAGATATCTCTGGTTTTGGAGGGTTAAAAACCTTTTTACCGCCTACTTTCCAGTAAGGTAAACACTTCTTACCCCTCATTAACTACCTATTTAGTATCACCAACTTTGGCTTGGCATGGGTCTGCCCTCTGACCAGTCAGTAACCCCCTTATGGTGATGATGTCATTGTCTTCTGGTTTTCAGTGCTGACCTGCCTCATAATGTCTTTTTCACACATCATGGTGAACAGTTAGTCATTTCAGTTGGGCTGGTATTTGCAGACTTTTCCCACCCAACTGCAGCTGAGTATTATTGTCTGATGGGGTTTCATATATTGTTTAAAACATTGTTTATTTACTTGTGGGGCTGGTGTCATTTTTTATGAGCACAGCTGGACCTCATTTGTTCACCTACTATGTTTACATAACTATGTACACATGGTTTATGATATAACCATTTATCTGTCTATCTTTCCATATCTCTGACACCTTTTCCAACTGGAACTCACTCAAGGGGATGGCCAAGGCAATAGAGTCTCCATAACTAGAGAACTCCACTGCTGCCTCTTGGCCTTTAGTGCCTCACCCTTAAGAGGCCTGTGGCAGAGGGCAACTCAAGTGCAGTGTTTGCAGAGGCTCCTGCCAAATGTTCGCACAAACTACTTCTACCACATGCTCCTAACTACTACTTCTACCTAATGCTTTTACCTAAATGTTCCTACATATTACTTCTAACTACTGTTCCTACCATTCTGCCAAAAGGCAGGGATAGAGCATAGTGCTCACTGCAGGAAAATCTAATTATGAGAATGAGCTGTGTGAGGTCATTGTTGTCAAGTATGAAAAGGAGAGATTGTATGTTTGTGGACAGACTGCCAGTAGTCCACATTTGGGTGAGGCAGAAAGAAAAGACAGTTATCTGGGTCAGAGGAGTGGATCTTGAGAACCACTGAAATGCTGGCTAACTATGCAGTTGTCACTAACCCTACCGATACCCAGGTGGGTAGTACTAGTAATATGCCTCCCTGGTAGTTGACTGCCTACCAAGTACTACCAATTACAATCATTTAATACATAGCATACGCACTTGGTGCACCCAGTGCATTTTGAACATCATCTGTAATCAGTGCACTCTATCTCAAGTTCTTTTTTTTAGCTGAGATGGCATGGGCAGCTGAGGCCCTAATCAAGGCCATCCCATTAATGCTATAATGATGCTATATTAATGTGGGAGGCGAAGTCCTCCCCTCCTATTTTCACTTTTTCAAAAGAAGGAACAGAGAAGGAGGCCAAGTGATTTTTTTTCCTCTAAGGCTCAGTCCTCTGTTCTTAATGTTAACTCGCTAACACGGGAAATGGTGAATATGTATGAAAAGATTGGTTGGTTGGTAAGAATGTTCAGTGTATGTATGGGTTGTTGGTGAAGTGCCTGAGGATTGGCAGAATGCATGTATAGTGCTATTGTACAAGGGCAAAGGGGATAAAGGTGAGTGTTCAAACTATAGAGGTATAAGTTTGTTGAGTATTCCTGGAAAAT
>JAYMFT010424258.1:0-17479 GCA_038088735.1 Panulirus argus
CCACACTCTTTTTATTACCACACATCTCTCTTACCCTTACATTACTTACTCGATCAAACCATTTCACACCACATATTGTCCTTAAACATTTCATTTCCAACACATACACCCTCCTCTCTACAACCCTATCTATAGCCCATGCCTAGCAACCATATAATATCGTTGGGACTTCTGTGCCTATGACATACCCACTTTCACCCTACCAGCCAGTGACCTCTCCCTCCTCACGCTCAGCAATGCCCCAAGAACACACACAGAGAAGACGTAAGTGATGTTTACACACACACACACACACACATACAAAAGGTGTTTGTAATATGTGAGTGTAATGATCTCTGGGGAACGATCAGGTCTGCCCAACCCCGTGTACTCGGCGTCTTCCGTCGCATCAGTGTCTGCAGATCATGCCCGGCTGACGAGTTAAGTCCCACCTGTGGAATGTTGGGGAAAACACACATGGACCTCCATCCCCCGTACTCTGGGGGGAGAAAGTTTTGATGATGTGGTTCCCTCAGGGGCACTGTGAGTCGGGGATCTCTTGCCCTCCCCTGGACAAGCAACGCGTAACGCTGGGAATATATATAACGAAGTTTTTTTTTTGTCTTGTTACGGTGTGTGTAGCTTGAACAGGTGTAGGGGATGTGTATGTGTATATGGAAGATCTGTCTTGGGTTCGGTGGGAGGGAGGGAGTTGAAAGGTTTGCAGTTTGAAGGCATTAATTTCTTGTCACGAGAGAGAGATAGCTACCCACGGTGGCCTGTGAATTTGCGTGAGCCAGAGTTATCCTGTAGCTCTCACCACAGGAGAGGTCATGACCTGCATGATGCCGGGTTTCGGGTCGGGGAGGGAGAGAGAGAGACTCCCTGGTGCATGGCAACGTAGAGAAATGGGCGGGATTGTTGTGACTGATGGTCTGTATATTGGCGACGCGACCTTCCCTCTTGTCTTATTAGTAGGCGTTCCGTCGTGGCCGGCCTGATCCCCGCTCCCTGACCACCCTGGTGAGAAAGATAGATATATAGAGAGAGAGACCGGCTTAATCACAGATGTAATTGTCATGTTGAGCGTACTAAAACAAACAAAAAAGAACGTTAATATTGGAAAGAACAGTCTCTTGAAAAATATTTTCCACTTGACAGAAATGCGTTATAAGAACCTTATATACATCGTGGCTGGCATAGGCAGGTGGAGGCCTCACAAACACACGTACCTACGTACGTCCAACCACCCTTACAGTACAACGTTTTGCCAGGCAGACTCTCCCCTGCCAGACGACCCCCATGGTGCGTACGGAAGATCCTCACCCCCGGGTGCACTGTGACCTGGGAATCTCCCCCGGGAGGCCTGGGGGAGGTGGAAAAAGGGGTGGGGGTGAATCTGGAGTGGTTGGGGGAGGAGGGGGTCTGTATGGGGGTATGTTGCCATTATGGGGGGGAAGGCCCTTGGGTTCGATGGGGAGGAGGGAGGAGGTCTGTTGGGGAGAATGTTTAACTCCCATTCCATTTCAAACTTTACCCTCCCCTCTGCAACGCCACCCGTTACCCCTAACCCTATGCCTGTAACTACACTATTAAGAAGAATTAAATGGGGGGTTTAAGGGGGAGGGGAAGATTAGGGGAGCCAGGGGTTGTGGGGAGGGGAGGGGGAGATCTCTCTCTCTCACACCTTCATGACGTTGAAATCTCTGGGCACAACGTCCAGGGGTGTGATAAAGACTTATCTGGATAGCCAAGGACCTCGTGTTGATTAACCATAATGGCAGGTACATACACGGCCGCATGTGTCAGTTGGAAGGAACGTTGCGTAATCTCTCAGCGCGGCGGAGGTAGGAGGACGCGGGCGAGATGGCGTCGGGAGCACGTTGAGCCTCAGCCCAGCCGACGAAGGCGGAGACGCGAGTGCTGGGGCGAGGTGGTCCCGTGCGCACCGCTGAGTAGCCCCGAGGTTCGATGGTGCGGTGCTGTGCACGGCACTGGGAAGCCGAGGTACGATGGCTTGGTACCGTACACGTCGGTGGCAGGCGGTGGAGACACGCCGGAGGTTAGTGTTCAACATGAAGGAGGGGCGGCTGCCTTGGTGAGTTATGTTGGGCAGATACATCGGTGGATGTCAGGTTCCACCGGCAAGGATCCGGTGTCAAGGGTAGTAAGGCTTGAGTGCAAGGTCTGGGATTGCCAGATTCAAATTAGGGATTTAAGGGCGATTGGTTCTGATTAGGGATATCAGCGTGACTGATTCAGATAAGGGATATCAGAGTGATTGGGTCGGATTGAGTGTTTCAGAGAGAGTGATTAGGATTAGGGCTTCAGAGTGACTGCTCATGATTAGGTCTTTCAGAGTGAGTGATTCAGATTAGGGACTTCAGAGTAGCCGTTTCAGATTCGTGATTTCAGGATGGCGTTATTTTCAGGGATGTGAGAGCGACAGTCAGGTCAAGGCTTCCAGTGGGCCGGACTGAGAGTGGTGGTGGTCGGGTGTCGGTGTGAGGTGGCCCAGGCCTGTCTAGCATCTCCCCCTCCCCCCTGCCCCCACCCCCGCCCTCCGAGAGTCGTCACCGTCACCCCTGCCTCGCACAACCCACCCCCACCCCTCCCTCCCCCCCACCCCCATCCCTGCGTTAATTAGAGGCCCATCAACATTGTCAGCCTCTGATCCTGGTGTCTGGTTGGTAGCGCTCCCCCTCTCTGTTGGGCTTGGCGTCTGCTGTTTGCTTTGTCCTTGTCCGCGTCTGTCTTGGTGTCTTTGTTATTTGCTCGGTCTGCGCCTGCTTCGGGAGTATTGTTGCTTCCTCTGTGTTTGTTATGGTGTCCTTGTTTTGTATGTTCTTTTTATTGCTGCCAACTGTTGTTTGTCTTGGTGTCCCTGTTTGTATGATACGGGGGTGTCTTTCTCCAGTGTCTGATCCACTCGTTGCCACCTACGTGACGCTGGAAGGACGTGGGGAGTATTCTCTTTTCCTCCCCTCTCCCCACAGGGATGAGGGAGAGGGGTGCATAGCATCGGCTCCGTTCCCGTGATGTCTCTGTGGCTGACCCGGATTCTGGCCCGGCGTCAGAGGCTGGCCCGAGGTCACCCCTTCTCGCGTCCCCTGAATGGGTGGCAAGGAGGACTCGGTCTCCAGCGAAGCCCCGCCTCAGGGCCATGACGTAGGGCCAGGCAGGGAGCTCTCCTCGCAATGTCGGGAGCGGCGCTAAATAATCGCGATAATCCAAGCGTCTCAGACTGGGTGATTATAGATTAGCGCTTGTAATTTCCCCGATAATCCGGAGGTTATTACGGACTCCTGTGTTTATACTCTCCCTACTCTCCCTGATAACCTGGGGTGGGGTCGTATGTTCCCGCCCTCTGTCTTTGTCGCTCGCCTCCACCCTTATCTCGGCCATTACTTGAGGCTTTAATCTCCCTTTTTAAGGACAGTGATAACTTGGGGATGATGTCTGCCTCCTTAAACCACGTAATGATAACTTGAGGATTTAATCTCTCTCTCTTTAAATCCCGTGATAAAACCTGGAGTTTATTCTCCCTCCTTAAACTCCGTGATGACTTAGGGATTTAATACGTCCTCCTAAACCACCTAATGACAGCTTGAGTGGGTAATACGCCTCTCTCTCAGATCTCCAGTATAGCCTCCACCCCTTCCTGCCATTTCTCTCTCTTTCTCTCTCTCTCTCTCTCTCTCTCTCTCTCTCTCTCTCTCTCGGTGGTCGTAAGGTGGGGAGAACGTTACCACTTACCCAGCTGGGTGTTGGGAGCTGGCCTGGGACTCACTCTTCACCTTGACAGATTCCCCGTCCAAGGTCGTGCAGGGAGGTAAAGGTCACAGCCCACAGGGAGAAGGTAGGCCACAGCCCACAGGGAGAGCGGAGTTTACAGCGCACAGTTGGAAGGGAGATCACAGCTCACAGGAAGGAGGAAACTCTCAGCTTAAGGTGTAAAGGTGTAGCAAGGCATGGGAAGCCCAAGGCGAGCCATGGAGGCGCAGGGAGAGGTGAGACGATGGTGTAAACGGAAGGCAGACGAAGGAATATGAGAGAGGAGTACCTTTGTTGACTCACGCATGCGTAACACATCTCTCAGTCTTGTGTGAGTGAGCGATTCTCCGTTGTAAACAAAAGAAATGGATGGACTGCCAGAAAGCGTTTGACACTGTGCCTCATAGAGGGGGTTAGTAAAGATGATAGATATTCTGGCAGGAGTGAGGAGGAGACTCTCTTATTGGATAGGATATTACCTTCGTGGAAGGGAACAACGGACGCATGTTAGAGGAGCTTTTTCGGAATGGGTTGGGGTCACCAGCGGCGTGCCACAAGGCTCGGCCCTGGGACTGTTGCTCTTCTTAATCATTGTAAACAACATGGCTGAAGGCTTGAACTTATACCTGAGTATGTTTGCGTATGATGCCAAGGTCATGAGGGAAGTAGAGAAAGACGTGGATTGCATTAAGAAGTCCTAGACAAACTCCAGAGTTGGAGTGATAGATAGTTGGTAAATACAAAGAGTTAAAGATCGTATCGAGTGAAAAAAGGCCTCGATACGAATATTATCCGGAGGGAGATAAACTCTCGGAATCCATGTGGGAAAGGACAGGTATCTTACCTATCGCCAGAGCTCCACCTTAGGAGAGTAGCGAACGAGACAAATTGCCTTTTGGCAGTTATTAGAATAGTATTTAAGTATATGGATGAGAACATTTGGCTACTTAAACATATTGTACATGGTCAGAACTAGACTATGCTTCTCATGTTTCATCACCGCACTTAAAAAGGCACAAAGAGCAAATAGAGAAGGTCCAGAGGATGGTGATGAAGGGGTTGCCAGTATATAGAGAGCCGAGTTACCCTGACAAGTTAGAGGTCATGAATTTCTCAAAATGGGAAAGAGTTGGGTAAGGGATCCCTTGACCACAGCTTTCTTGTTCCTAAGCTAGTTTAATGATGAGGACAGTTGACAGTTGAAAAGATGTAAAGACAGGACAGCCAGAGGCCACGACAAGAACTGAAACAAGAAACATGTTAGAAAAAAAATTGTAAAGACGTATTTCTGCATTATGAGAGAAGTGGATCAATGGAATAAACTTTAGTTAAGAAACCTTGAATGCTAGCAGCCTATAAAAGTTTACGAAGTTTTATGGTAGTAGAGAAAGTTCAAAGGGATGGTGGCCCCCACGAGTGTAGGACTCTCTCCTCGTGCAGTACAAGTAGGTAATTACACACGCACACACACACACGCACACACGCACACGCACACAGGTACAGATCAGAACCTGATACTGGAACGCTCCTGAAGAGAACCTCTCCCTGGACGTGGCAGAGTTATTCGTGCTGGAATACCTTCTTCGGGAGAGACGATGTCATCAGGACGGTTTATGCTGGAGCTGCCCCTTGAGTCGGGGTCTTGTTTACACCAGCTGACAATAGACCTGTTTTCCTCCGTTTGTCCTCACGAGCAGTGTTTGATGTACAGGGGGGGATGGGGGGGGGTCTACACCTGTTGTTGGTACCCTTGTCTTTCCTACACCTGTTGTGGTGTATACCCATCGTTGGTACACCTGTCCGGTATTCCAAGGGAACTGAACCCTGGGCTTCATAGGTTCGATCATCGGTATACCTCGGAAGCCGAACCCTGGGATTCATGGGTTCGACCATTTATCGGGAGCCGAACCCTGGGATTCATGGGTTCGACCATACCTCGGGAGCTAAACCCTGGGACTCGTGGAGTCTTCGGGGAATCGAACCCTGATTCGTAACCTTCGGATCAAAGTGGTTCATAGCGCTTTCTTGGCCAGATCCCCGTTTTGTTTAATGTATTATTCAAGCCAGCGGAGGTCAAAGGGCCTGCCTATTTAACTCGAGATCTAGCGGTGCATCTTACGTGTCCCATACATGTGATTTTCAACCTTACGACGCCTTCCCCGCTACTAGGGAGACAGCGCTAAGGAACTCTTGTGTCGTGTGGTAGGAATTTCCGCTGCAATATTTGCCAGGATGTTCGGAAGACAGGGTCCTGCAAGGTCTCGACCTTCCTGTAGGTTTTAATCGAGGTTTAACAAGGCCTTGTGCTTTGTGATGGTTTTAATCCAGGTTTAACAAGTTCATGTCTGTTCTTTGGGGTTTAATTACGGTTTGGTGAAGTTCTGACCGGTTTGTAGTTTTTTTCTTGTGGTTTAATAAGTATTTTCCTTTCTGTGGGTTTTATTGGTGGTTTAACTGTCTTTAGGTTTTACTTGTGGTTTAGTAAGGACGTGTCCGTGGCGAAGGTTTTTGTTCCGTGGTTTAAGAGGGACATTTCTGCTCTGATGGTTTTACTGGTGGTTTAACGAGGTCGCGTCTGGTCTGTAAGTTTTATTCATGGTTAAACAAGTTCATGTACTTCGTTGGTTTTACTCGAGGTTTACAGAAATGCCGTGTTCGTTCTGAAAGTTTTAATGGTTTAACAAAATCGCGTCCGTTCTCTTTGTTTTATTCGTGAGTTGGAAAGGTCTTATCCAGTCTCTTAAGGTTTTATGGGTGGTTTAACTCTCTCTCTCTCTCTCTCTCTCTCTCTCTCTTTTAGTTTACCTTAAGAAACATATATTGTACAATCTGTACATTCCTTAGTCTTCAAGATCATGATGTCAAGTATCCTCTTGGCATGACGTCATTCCGTCGTTTCCCGGAGGGTCATGACGTCACACGTCCTCGTGATGTGACGTCATTGGTCTGTCAGGACCAGGGGGATCGTGACGTCACATACCCTCTCGGTCTGACAGTCATTGGCCTCAGGATCTTGACGTCGGACACGTACTCCACACCTTTTGTGACGTCATTGGTCTCCCAGAGGATGAGTTGGGGGGGAGGTGTATTAGTGACCGTGACGTCACTCATGATCGTGTGACCTCGGAGCCCATGGCTTTTATGGGTCAGCAGCCCACATGCTGGCAAAGCTAATTAGTCAGCGTGGGCCAGCCAGGGCGACAGGACTGGCAACAATAACACTAATTAATCCCCCATTACAGACAAGCGAGATTAATTGCTTGGCTAATTAGACTTTTGAACGAGTCTTATTGTTGAAGTTGACCTTTTATGACTCGAGCCAAACTTGGTCAAGACTTATTTGATGGATCTCTGGGGCGGTCGCTTCACTTTAGAGGGTCTGAAGTGTTTTTGTTGGCACACGCTTAGGTGCACGTGCATGTAAGGGGGTGTTGGTTTGGACTGACTTCGTGTGTAGATATTTGTGGACGTGGAAAGATTTACTCATACACACACACACACAAACACACACACACACATATACACACACGGGAGGAAAGACATGGTCCATATATACCAGGTCAAGAGACGGGACAACATTGGTGAAAAGCTCCCTCCCCGTAGCACACAGTACTGGTGACCGGAGAGTAGTGTATACTGGTGCACGTGCGCTGCGGGCACGTGGCGAGGAGGTTGGATTTAGAGAAGGCGCGGGAGACGGCAGCCCAGGCATCGCTGGGATGGTGGAGACCAGAGTTACAGAGGGGGTGAAGTTCGACCTTGTCAGCTGGGAGTGGCACGCGATTAGCAAGCAAGTTGGGTCGGAGGACGGAGATGGTTCCTCCTGCTGAGGGACGCCATTTGCTTCCAGGAAACGTTAGTACGTGGCAACTGCAAGCAGTAAATAATGGGTAATATAATGGCAAGAAATTATACAGTGGCTCCATCAGTCCACAACCTGCCGAGGAAGTACAGCGACCCGTAGTGAGGTGTGCATTGATGACAGTGGAGGAACAGTCATGGTGGTGAGGGAGGCAGCGAAATACAGGTAGTGGATTATCGATGATGGGGAACTAGAGTTACGGAGGACACAGACTGGGAGACCTTAGACACTCGTGGAGACAGGCAGACATGGAGATAGATAGAAATTCCTCGAATGTGTTATGTACAGGAGAACTTCTCATGTCGACACGTCTTTGAGAATCGTCGACTTCGTCCTTAACCTGTCGCCAGATTCCCACCTTAGGAGACCAGTCAAGGAGACAAATTGTCCTGCGGCAAATATCAGAACAGCTTTCAGTCCGGTATATGGAGGGACGAAATAAGCTGAATAAGCTGTCCACATCTTACATTAGGACGAAACTAGAATATGCTTCTCAGGTTTGGTAACGCGCTAAAGGAGGCAGCCAAGATGGTAGTAGAATTAAGAGAGCTGAGTGACGGGGGAAGGCCAGAGCCCTTAGATATCTCGGGCATGGAAGAGAAAAGAGTAAGGGGTGATCCGATCACAGCCTTTATGTTTCTTAAACCAACTTGATGACGTGGGTAGCGAGGAGTTGCAGGAATAGAGTAACGCAGAGGACAAAACATGTAATAAAGCCGTAAGCTTGCTAGAAAGATGATGAGAAGTACTTTGATAATAATAAAAGAGTGATGGATGGATGTAAACTGAGCTATGAGGCGGCGAATGTGGTCAGCTTACAGATGTTGTATGACAATGAAGATTGTGTAAGAGACGGAGCCCCACGTGTGTAAGACTCCCTCCCCGTACTGTACAGACAGATAGCGAATTACACACTCCCTCCCCGTACTGTACAGACAGATAGTGAATTACACACACACACACACACACACACACACACACACACACACACAGTTCCCAGGCAACCACCGACCAGGGAGGTACTACCCGCCTGGAGTATGGGTAGGTTAGGAGGTATGGGTTAGTGACGGCGGCGCTGTGAGCCATCACTTCACTGGCTGTCGAGTTCCCTTCCTGAACCAGTTTATTGTTTTTTTTCCTTCTGCCTCACATACACGTAGGTTGCTGGCATTCAGCCCTCAGACACACGCTGTCCACACCTCGCACGCAACAAATAAATGAAAATCAAAAGATTCCTTCCCCAGACTGAACTGCCGTACGGCAGTTTCGAACCGGGGTTCCCCAAAGTAGAGGCAGCGAGCATGCAGACTGCGCCACCATCCCAGCCCTGGACCAAGGTGTTGTATAGCAGAAACACCCGCTACGAGAGTGCCCACGGAACTTGCTGTATTGTGTTGTGTTGTATTGCGTCTGGTGCCCAGGGACCGTGTTGTATTGTACTGCGTTGTATTGGATCTGGTCTGTGGCCGGTTGGGCACCCTGGCAGCCTCCGTCGACGGCTTTAGGAGCTGGAGTGAGTGTGTGTGCGTGTGTATGTGTGTGTGTGTGTGTGTGTGTGTGTGTAGGAGGTGGGGGGGGAGGCACTCCAACCACATACTGGAACCCAGCCTATGAGGGGGATAGTAACGCACTCAGAATGCTATTTGAAGTCAGTAACACGCATCTGGGGACTGTAACACACTCAGAACACTATCAGGGGAGAGAAACTTAACTCAGAACACTATCCGAGAACAGTAACGCACTCAGAACACCGTCTGCTGGGCGATGTTCATCATCTGCCTCTAAAATACAGTCGTTGCTTGTGGTATTTCGGTCTATTTTTTTTTACGGTTTATTAATTCTGTTCCTTTATCCATGAACATGTTGATTTGGAAACCTCCTCTCTCTCTCTCTCTCTCTCTCTCTCTCTCTCTCTCTCTCTCTCTCTCTCGTCACAGTGCAGGCAGCAGCCGGCCAAGAATATGAGATACGGAAGCCGCGTCTGCTGGTCCCAGAGGCACACCAGCCGGTTTGACATTTTACGTATTCCGGCATTTAACCCGAGAGCGGCGCTCCTATTGGAAATATTTAATGCTTCGCCGTTCCCGTGATTGCGACGCCGTGCGGCGGTGCCTGCCCAATCAGATGTCTGCTGGGAACGCGGTGAGAGCCCTAACCCTGCCCTATCTTAGCCATTTTGCGAGGAACCATTGGCCTTAAAACGCCAGAGATATTTCGGGGAGAGAGATTTTGAAGGTCTGTTGACTGGGGTGGTGTGTGCGGTCCACCAAGACGCGGTTGGAAGTGCAAGAGTGGAATAGAAATGGCCGGAGACGTGGTATTAGGAGCCAAGTGGTGGAAATGGATTCTCTGGGAGTGTGTGTGGATGGATGGAGTGGAGAACGGCATGGGTGCGGTGAAGGGAACCGATGAGATACCACATCCAGATTGGGGTGGATTTTGTGGCAACATCTTTGGAGGGAGTAGTTGACCAAAGACTTACCAGGTGTCTCCAAAAAATGGGAGGCCGACTTGTGACGTCACGCGGCCTTGAACCCTACGTGTTCGTTAGCTCTGTGCCAGCACGTTTTCTTTGTTTAGGGCCAGTGACGTAGCATGCAGGTTCCACCCACATGCGCATGGGACGACTTGGTGTAATTAGGGTTAGGTATCAAGGTTTGAGGTCTCTAGTCTGCCAGGGTCGTTAAGGCCCTCATCGTCAGGATACAAACCACCAAATCGAAAGAGGGAATAATTGAACACCTTCTTCAGGTATTCAGGATAATACAGACACTCAGGTGTTGCCGGACTCCGCCTGCTCGAGGTTACACCGCGAGTCAAAAGTCACCTTTGGCGAGGCTGTATCACAGGGAGTCCAGCCTCGTTGAAGAACTTGTCACTCCGAAGGAGTCTGCAGTTCCTTACCACTGGAAGTAGTGTATCCTTGGGCTGCATGAGCCCTCGAGAAAGGTCTTGGTTAGAGCCAGGACTCGCGTACAAATATGCCGTGAAGTGATTACGAATAATATTAATAAATACAGACTCATTGCACGTTTGTCCCTTTGGTTACCTGTACAAGGTAGGAGATAAAGAAGATCCATAGAATTATATTGAGAGAGAGAGAGAGAGAGAGAGAGAGAGAGAGAGAGAGAGGGAAGGAAGTGAAAGAGAATGAATGTAAGATGTAGATTTTTTGGTTAAGAGATCCCCTGGAAAATCATTATAGTATGTTGAGACGGTTTCCAGCAGGGACCAGGGATGTACGTCATGCGTCCGGTAGATATGGGCACCGCGTCAGCGTAGGGGCTCCTGCCTGTTGAGACTGCAGAAGCCGCACACCCTCATCTTTATTCTCTAGGCTTCAGGTCCTTGATTTCCAGCTCTTATCTCCTGCCGTTCTTCCTTCCTCTGCACCCGTATTGCTCGTCTGATACAGGGAACCTGACTTCGCGTTTCTCCAGAAGTCAGCACGCTACACAGATGATGACCCTGGGTGAGCTAATTGGCGCTCCCAGGTCATTAGGGTAACGACCATAGGTGACTTGAGACGCTACTGGTGCCCCTGGTCGTTGGTGTGACGACCTTAGATGACACAAGGCGCTTTTGATGTCCCGGGTCATTGAGGTCACGACCTTAGATGACACAAGGCGCTGATGATGCCTCAAGTTCATCGGGGTCACGACCTTAGATGACCTGAACCACTGTTTATGCCGTGGACCATTATATGACCTGAGTTGCACACTGAACGTCTGTAGTTGATCCTGTACGGCTTCTTGAAATAGAGACGTGGGTGTGGGAGACATATGCCTTGTTGTATGTCGTGGTTCCGGTGTATTATGACCTATGATACTCCAAGGAGAACTGCCCTCTGGAGTGTGTGTGTGTAATTATTACATGTGGTTACTATTTGTATGTGTTACGGGGAGAGAGGTTTACGCTCGTGTTGCCCCGTCTCTTGACCTGGTATATATATACCGTGTCTTTACTCTCGTGTGTACACACACACACACACCAGCCTAAGCCAGGTACCCATTTATCGACCACCCCCCGAGGGAAGGATGAGCGCCTAGGTTGGGTATAGGCTGACATCCGCGTCCAGACTTCGAACCCGGACGGGCCCGTGTGTGATTCATGGTCAGTGACGTAAGCCACCTCACCACGGAAGAGGCACGTGTGTGTGTGTGGGTGGATGCCAGTGTCTGACCCAATCAGGCCTCATTAAACACAGCAGATGGACAGTGATTGACAGGCATAACCGGGGGGAGGAGGGAGTCGCAGATGTATACACGAGACAATATCGGAATAATAAACAGAGGATATTGATGGGAATAATTGCAATAATCCAGTAATAACATGTTTATGCACATACAATATAATGCACATTTTGAATGACCCTAAAATTTTGAGTTCTAAAACATTAGTCAAATTTACGACGTCATGGGAAAGGTTTACTGTAAACATAATGTTGAAGATACATAGTTGTATAGGTACATAATGGTGAAGATATTTGTATAGATATATAAAGATGAAGATAGTCATAAAGAGACATAATGGTGAAGACAGCTGTAAGGATATGTAATGGTGAGGACAGATGTATAGATACATAATGGTGAAGATAGATGGAAAGTGACATAATGGTGAATATAGTTGTATTGATACATAATGGTGACGATTGCAGTCAAGAGACATAAATGGTTAAGGTAGTCATAAAGTTACGTAATGGTATAGACAGCCTTAAAAAGACATAATGGTTACGATAGCTGTAAAACTACATAATGGCATAGATAGCTGTTTTCAATGACATAATCTTCGAGATAAGTTTAAAGATACTTAATGGTGAAGTAAAATGTGAGGAGAAAGTCATATTGGTGAAGACTTTAAGATAATACAAGTTAGTGTAGTGAAGATGAAGCGATAGTGATGATAGTTCTGAGGGTTAAGAATAGTCAAGAAGATAATGGTCTATTTCCATATCAGGGGCTCAGGATCATAGTGTGTAATCATTGACCCAGACTGTCATGGTGTGTGTATCCGTGGTAGGGTCAGGGGCTGGGTGCTGTCCTTCGGCAGGGCCTGGGGTCTGGTGGGTGGATTGTTGTTTGAAGCAACGGAGGAGGCAATACGATACTGTAGCGAGGGTGTTGGTTTTCCTGTACAGCATTTGGCTGTAGCCGGAATCCTTTCGAAAGTGCAGTCGGGAGAATGATGCAGATTTTAGGTTTTCTGCAGAATGGGGCATGAGGCTAAAGTTTAAATGTTGCCACGTGTTCTCTCCTTATTCTCTCATTTTGACGTCCTGGCACACAGGTCCGTGACCTCCGGCATGATGAGGAGGAAAGGGTTTCATACCCACAGGTTAATGTGGTGGTCCGTGTAACGGCAGGGCTGGCCCTTAATGTGTGTCTCACGCTCCCTGGCCGCTGGGGATAGGAGATAGGGTGGGGGGGAGAGACTGGGACTGTGTGGGGGATGGGGACGAGAGTAGAAGGGAGTGCACGTGACATGCAGGATCTGTGTTGAACTCGGAGAAAGAGAGTGAGTGAAGGCTGTAGTTGCCAGTACCTTGGCTTATACCCTGAGAGCAGCCATATAACCTCATCCGCCTGGCCTCAGTGAGGGAAATATATCAGCCGCTTCAGCTGATTGAGAGAGACGAACACTTTAACTCATCTCCTGGACATCTCTCGTGGGGCCCAGCTAACTGTTGCCTGAACCCCCTAAAAAATCTTTAAGTTTAACTTCAGGTAATGGAGAGTCATTAGCAGAGATGACTCAAGTTCTCGCGTTACTAAGGGTCATTTTTCTCGCCGGATCTCGGGAGCTCAGTCCTTAGCTGCACCTGAGACTGGGCCTCCTCCTCCTGTCGGGGTTGGAGAGGGCAAGAACATCACTGCTCAGACACCTTTACACACACACACACACACACCTGTACTACAAGTGAAGTGGCACAGACAGCCTCGAAATATAGCCAGCCAGCGGTCTGTTGCATTTTGCATTCCTTTATAGTTTTGTTGTTGATAAGTTATTTGTAAGATAACAGGTGCATGTAAGCAGAACAGTTATTAGAACACCCTGATGACAGTGGGGCAGGTGTCCTTGGGCACACACAAGGCAAGATTCGTATACACGATCATCATCAGAGATGCCAGTATTCAGACCATTGAGGCATGTAAGTGAAGGTAGTGACACAGACCATTACCTTGGTGCAGTCTGCGGGGGGCCTGTTATCCCACCAGCCCGGACTGGCTCATTCAGGCGGACAGAGACCCAGGCAAGCATACGTGATATCGTGATCCTCGCGAATTTTGTGTTTGATTACACCTAAGTGGACCTTGAAAGTTGCATAGACCCTCGGCGGTGGCTTAATATGAAGACCACAGCCTTCCTCTGCCTCGCCAAAAGCCTCCCAGACTCTTCCAGTCTTCCAGATGACGTCTTTCCATTCTCCGTTGACTCAAGATACTTGTAGTACTTCCAGAGGTTAAACTCACTGTCGTCCACACAACTTTCACTCTTCTCAGATTCACTTGAGTCTGCCCTGCGCCTGGTGTTCCTCCCCATCCGCCACACGACAGGGCCAACTAGGAAGGGTACAGAACGGGTGCCTCTTACTCCACATATCAAAAGCCGCTCAGCACACTGACCCCCACGGCTCTCTCCAGCCATCACCTGGACCTCATGCGACAGTTCAGAGAGGAAGCTGCAGCGCCGACCCCGCCACCGTCACTCACTTCCTGATACCCCCTACCCTGAGTTGCAGTTGGGCACCACATGGAGCCCCCATACGTACACACGGCTGCAGAGACAACTCCATCCCAGCCATTGTGACCATCAGTAATTGGTTGAAAGTACATTTATTTCCGCATTTGTATGTGTGCAAAGTCTTTATGTATCTCCTCCGTTATATGAAGCCTCCCCAACACACACACACACACACACACACACACACACACACACCCGTTCATTGTATGTAGGTGTTTTCTGGAGGGAGACCCACTGTTCAGTTCTTTCTCCTTCCCAAGTCAAAACATTACTCCGTTTTCTTCATTATGGGGAACCGAGTGACTTGAAACTTGGTTGGCGTGCACAGTGCCTTGGTTTAGTGCGCTTGGGCGCTTTTTTTAAAGTAATTCAAAGGATTTTATGGGATCAGATGGCATGCGAAAGCAAGCCGTATATTAAGGTTATATGAGTTTGAACGAAACGATGCAGTAACAATCAAAAGGGCACATTGTCATTTCATGGCCATTACCCGGCCTGAAGCCAGAGTTCATGACGTACAGATGTGTTTGTTACGCGCCCCGCATCATACGTAAATCAGATTGATGATTTTACCATTTTTAGCTGTTCTTTAGGGGAGTTTAGAAGGCCATTACCTGGTCACACACACACACACACACACACACACACACACTGCAATAAGTGACAGTGGTGCGCGTGATCTAGTATTTACTGATAACAACGAAGAGAAATGAACCACGATAAGTCCCAAGTGCACTTTCGTGTGATTGATACATGGTCAGGGGAGATACAAGAATCGTTCCTGTATCTCCCCTTTCGATGTATCAATCACACGAAAGTGGACTTGAGACTTATTTTGTCTCATTTTTTTTTTTCGTGGTTATCAGCAAATATTGTATGTTTCAATTTATTTCAACTATTATTGTTTAAACTTGCCATAAAGATAACTCTATTTAATTTAATTTCTCTTTAACTCCAGTTGCGTCAGTAAACCATTAATTGCTTTTAATATCTTTGTCGTTAATGAGCTGGTAATTGCCTCTGAGAGAAAGATAATATGTATTATGTATGTGTGACCTTAGGGGGAAAAATAGAAGAAAATTATAGAAATTTGGTTATGGAAAGAGCAGAGGGCAATAGAGAGTTGGACAGATATTTTTATTGACCACAACTTGCGTAATTGATGTAAACAAGAAAGCATATATGAAATCTCGATTGAATAAACAGTAATGGAACGTATGATACATACTGTAGTCCAGAAGAAAAACTGTGGTAACTATAGTGTACTTTAAAAGTATTCATACTGGTGAAATCACGTGTATACTCTTGGCATGTCGTGAATTATCGTATAAGTTATTTTGGGGGAGAATCGAAGAGAAAATACTTCCTCAAGGTCACTGAAGCTGTACGTTTGTCTCATATTTCGAGTAAGTGGACATTGCTGCTCCACATGCCTCTGTGTTTGCTCCTGGCCACAAATACATAGACGATCCTCAGCCGGGAGAAGGCCAGGTCCCACGCCTGTTCCAGCATCCTGTCCGGACGGCCCGGCAAGGGCTCGACACTTTGAGCCGCGAAAAGGCTCTTCTGTGGGACTCGTTGATAAAGAGCTGGTGGTGTCAGATGATTCCATGAACTCTCTTGATGTGTCATAATGATATTGTAAACGTTTGTAAATACGTTCACGAAGTGTTGATGTTTTACGAGTAACTCTTCCGTTAAAGATCATTGGGTACCTGAAAACACTTGGGTGGTTATAAATGATACCTATTAACTATGATTATAAGTTTGTGCATTTTACAATAGTGAAATATGTGTCATTTGAATTGTTTACTGTAGCATGTAATATATCTATTGGATACTTACTCACAAAATAATTGTGCTTTTATGACGGATAAAAACTGATTCTTTGTTGGACACTAGATTTTATGTCATGCAAACATATATGTAATGTATATATTGTCTGTTAACTAACTAACTATCGTGTGCTGAAAACTATGGGTCATGTCTTTATGTATTATACATCTTGAAGAAACTGACTGCAGCCAGAGTTTGGTTGAGTACTTGTAAGATGCTTTGGATATCAGGCTCGTCGCTTGTTAAGAGTTCTTTTGAGGATCTTCCGTTAGGAGTGTTTGCACTCGCCACAGTATATAGAGAAAACAGATGACGGAGGGTCGCCAGTAAGTTCTCACCGATCGTTCCTAATGTGGACAAAGAATTGGTGCTAATTTTTTGGTCTCATTAGGTCTGGTAGCGACGGATTTACCTGCCCCGGCGTCGCACACGAGGCTTGACGTCGTTCTCCTCACGCTAAACACTTGCTTCACGCCCCAGTCGTAGAGTCTGATGACTAGCTCAGAGTCGGCCCCCCCCCACCGAGGACTCCCACCCGTAGAGGAGGAACGACACCAGGTCTTCAACACCTGTTAAGACGTCTTTCGAGTTACGATTCAATGAGTGGTCTTTAGAACGACGTTGTTGGCTCTATACGAACCCTCGCAGCCGATGGGCCAGAGACCCTTGAGGAACCAACCGAGACCGGAAGCATCTTCGCTAGTCTGTGCGTCCTCCGCGTGCCTGGATATTTAGCTCGCTGACGAGGCTCCAGATTGTTCCTCCGGGTCCATTCCCTCCCAGATATAATTCCGAGTTCGAATAAGACAGTAAGAGCGGGAATCCCTTCCTGCCAATTTGGGTTGTTCAGTTTTAAGTTTACTGGTTCCTAGCTTTGATTAGAACTTTCATTTATTTTTTTTTTTTTTTGTCATTCTTGTGTGTCTGCAAAAAACGCTGCCTTCAGTATGTAAATTGGTTCGTTATTCCTTACCTGTTGTCTGATATTTCTTGTTTATGTTTGGGGTTTTGTTAACTCCTTTTGAGTATGATGACTCAACCCCTTCAGCTGGGCCACCTAACCTCATGCTTTTGACACCAGGAACCTCTTGACTATGACGACTAAACTCCTTGATCATGACGACGTAAGGGGTCAAGTCGTCATGCCCGAGGGGTTACGTATAGTTGTTTGGGCTCTAGGCCCAACGTCAGCGTCCGGCCACCACTGAACTCCTAATCAAGGCCATCTCATTAACGCTATATATATATATATATATATATATATATATATATATATATATATATATA
>JAYMFT010424269.1:0-17478 GCA_038088735.1 Panulirus argus
GCCAGGTCATAGTTATTGGGAAAGACATGAGAAGGTAGAGAGTTCCAGAGCTTCGACGTGTAGGGAAAGAAGCAGTTGTTAAAACGGCACACCCTTGAGTTGCCGATGGCCACACAATATCATAACAAGCTTACCTTATGATGCACTGTTATATGCTTCTGGGAGCAGAACAGGGTGCTGTAGGTTAGGCATCATGAATGGCATGGGAAAGATTAGATGCTTTCACTATTTGCAGTTGCTGTATACCACTTTGACCAGGGTGGGGAGAAAGGGCAGCCTGGGAAAAGTTATGTTTTAGGGCACTGCCTGTCTGCCCTGCAATATCCGCTCGCTTCCAGGCAGAGTGACCATAATCCCGCAAACAGACGCGGGCATATAGCCATCAGATTCATGGTTGTCAAATTCCCACAGTAATGAACAGATGCTGGCCATATGCATGCATGCAACAGGGAATTGTAACACGGTTGAACAGATGTGGTGTGTCATGTTTTATAAGAGCCAAAACATCCTGTAATGTAATACCACACAAATTTATAACAATATTTTCCAACACTTTAGATCAGTTTTACAAAGGGACCAGACATTTATTGTATGCAAAGAGGGGCATTTATTTTGAGACACAACAGCAGTTTACTCAACATTGTGGTTACAAGTCTGAACCATCGAAATATGAAATATACCCATAAACACTTTACAAACAGTTTTGCTCCACAATGGAGAGGTAGTGTGTGTGAGAAGGACCAGAGAATAATTTTAAAGGACTAAAGCACAGCACCTTCCAGTGTGGTTGATGTGCTAATGCCACATGCTCTACTAGGCTGCCTTATATTTCAATGAAGCTGAATTACCATGACATAGCAAGCTTCGAGGAATGACTCACCAAAATTTCACGATCAACTGGAATGCCTCGATTTTAGATGAACTTTTTTCATTTGAGTGGCCTGAGGTGCCAACTGGATGAGACAAGGCACTGATGGAACGGTCATGTCATGGTGCACAGGGATGTTAATAAAAAACTTAAAAAAATGATTTCATTTTTTGATGGCAAAATCACACTTTTAGAGAAAGGCCCTGAAATCTTATGTAGTATTGACTGAGCTTTTAATGGGGCAGATGACTATACTACAGAATGCTTGAGAATCTTGATGGTTTGAAAAGGTGTTTCACTGTAAATACATGTTCTCAGAAGTATCAGGAATGATATTCACATGTAAGAAATTCAAAATGATCACAAAAGTTAGACATGAACCATGTACTGAGAGATAGAAAGAGATTTAGGATATGTTCTGAAGGGAACTGGAAAGAGCAGTTGAAGATGTGGATCCTGAGAAGATGCTATAAATGGATTGAGTGAGAGACAGGGTTGGAGTGACAGTTGGTATGAGGTTCCAGATGAATATGGAAATGGTGGAGGAATATAAAGAACATAAGAAGGTGTGAGGAGTGTTGCAAACACAAAACTTCATCAACAGACTATCCATAAATACATAACATAAATAAAGAGGAAAACAGGGCAAACAAGAGCATGTTTAACATGTTTATGATAAGAAAGAATATTACAGGTATTGTGAAGTCCCAGGGGATTAGGTTAGTGCAACCACATACGAGGAAGGTACTACTGCCTGAATATTGATAACTAACCTCTTCCTTATGTCGGAGGGATGATAACATTTGCGACTAAGGTCATCCAATTTTGTGAAAAATGCTAGAAATGATTGTGCTTCTTGATGAAGAATGCTTTGAAACCATCACATCGTGATCCATTTCTCTATGTAAGAGAGAAACCAATTCCTTGTGTATCCCTATCATACTCTGTGCACCATCAGGTACAACTTAGATGATGTAGTTGAGGGGTAACAACTTAACAAGCTTCTCTTGAAGGCCTTCAAAATCCATCTATCTGCTGAAAGAGGTAACTTGGGCAACGCTGACATCACCCAACTCGTCACTTGCACTAGAAAAACCCAGAACTAAATTAATGTTTTTTATCTGCTTAATAGTGATATATGTGGCTACATTTACATTCTGCTCCCTCACTATCTTTGGTAAGGCATGTCTTTTTCTAAAATAATTTTGGTTAATACACTATACTTTAATAAAGTAGTCTTTGTATTCACCATCAGTGAATGTATACCCTCATTTCACAACCTGAGTTGCTTAAAAACTAGCATCAGTTGTGCAACTTGGTGATTTCACCTATTTAGTGAATGTGTCCTTACTTTGCTCTGCTTTATGCTCCAGTTCCTCAGGTGCTTATTTTCTGGCATCAACTAGACAGTTCTCAGTAAAAGTACTGCGTTTCTGTTGAAAATGTCTTTCAAAATTGGACTTCTTGTTGCTGGCTAGTTTTTCATTGCATATAAGAAATGAAGGAAGCCCAGCAAAGCTCGATATGAATGCGGCAGATTCAGTCCAATCATTTTGAAATTCTTCATTCTCTTTTTCTTAAGAGCAGTTTTTATGCCATCTCCTGTGATACCAGGTTCTAAATCTGTCTTCTCACAATGTGGTTAACCTTCAGAGAAGAATGATACTAAGGTATCAAATGAGTGTAGAGACAGGAATCAAGGACTATAATCTGGACACATCTAGGAGGGGGGGCTGAATACACTAATTTTCACTCTGCTTCTCTCATGCCAACTTAAAAAAATTTCATCATACTGCTCTATGGATTCCATATAATATACATAATAATGATTACCAGTGATGCATCAGTACCAAAATTTTGCTATTCCAATACTGATATTGATATCTTCAAAAAATAAAGAATTTTATTAAATGTATATCATGTAACTCAGTTACCTGCAAGGAGGTAAAAAAATAATTTTGTAATTCAATGTTCACCATACTATGCTCTGTTTAGTAATGAGAGGCAAAAAAGGCCATAATTGCAGTGATACTGTATTTCGACTATACTTCATCATAGAAATGGAACATGATGAGGTACATTAATTCATCAAGTAGGCACAGATATAGAGAGATAAGTAAAACAAAAACTTTCTGATTTCTCTCAATTTCATTTTCAGATTATTATCTTTTATATCATAAAAGTGGAAACATAATAATGTAGAAGGAAAAATATAATTAATTCATCATTTTCATGCTTAGAAAAAAAGTGAAAACAGAATTAACAAAAAACTAATGATTTTCAAAAATATGCCTTAAACTTTTCCTTTCTAATGAGAAATAAAATCAATTAAATCACATAATGTTATGAATAATAATGTAAAGAAGCTGTATACCAAATAAATTCTTTTCCTCATATAATTCAGTAAAATTTCACATTCTTTTTCATTATCATTTATTATTATTTGAACAAAGTATTGGCTGCATTGGCCAAAATTTCACCTATGCTAATACATCAGGAAAAGTGGTCACTACCACTGATATTGATACACTGATGCATCATTTACAATTACAACATACCTTTTCACTATAAGGAGTATGTAAATATTTTAAAACACTAATATTGGTTGTACTTGCACTGACTGCTGCTGCTCTTCTGCAAAATTATTAGCAAAATAACAAACACTGCAGCACTGACTGCTGCTGTTCTTCTGCAAAATTATTAGCAACAAACACTGAAGATGTGAGTAAACAGAAGCACTGGGTGTAAGAGTGGCATTGGAGGTTTAGTTTGCTGCTCAGTGGCAACAAGTCACAAATCTGCAACTATGACACTCATTGGTTCCTACTTTTGGCACTTCCAGTTTCTGCATTTGCTGGCCCAAGGGCTTGGTCAATCACCTGCTCTAAAACCAATGAAACTGTAGCAAAGCTGTGACATGCCAGCTTTATTAGTGCATTGCCTTCTGACAGAGGAAGGCCAGATGATTCTGGGATCATGGAAAACAGATTTTTAGGCCAAAGACAGGCTACTTGCTGTTGTCCTGACTAACTTATATGTGTCCAGATCCTACTACATTCTTGGCTGAATAAAGTTTGCTGGTATTACTCGTACCATTCCACAAGTCTTCTGTTTGCTTTTCCATTCTCAGAACACTTAGTTCAAGGTTTCTGATCACTTCCATTGTTACAAAGTGTCAAAAGGACCAAGTGATCTGTTGCTATTTCTTTTTATAACATGCATGAAGTAAGTGGCAGAAGGTTATATAACAATTAATTTTTTTTTCTCATGCATATTCATTTCTTGCATTAGCAAGTTAGTGTTCAAGAACAGATGACCGAACCTCAGAGGGGAAGATCCTCACTTGGTCCATGTCTCTGTTCCTTCTTTTGGAAAAGTAAAACAGGAGGGGAGGATTCCCAGCCCCCCACTCCCACCCCTTTTAATCACTTTCTATGACAGGCAGGGAATACGTGGGAAGTATTCTTTCTCCCTCTCCACAGGGATAAACAGCAACAATTATGCATCACAAAAAATCTAGATATCTGAAGCAAGAAGGTATCTTGGTCAACATGAACTAATGATAGATGATAATGAGTAAGTCTATCTATCTATCTATATCTCTGATGCCTGTTCCAACTGGAACTCCCTGAAAGGGGTGGACAAGGCAACAGTCTCCATAACTAAACAACTCCTGTGCTGCCTCTTAGCCTTTAGTGCCTCACCCTTAACAGGTAACTGGCAGAGGGCAAGTCTAGCAGTGTTTGCAGAGTATGAAGCCAATAAAATAAAAAGATCTCACCCCTTTTCCAAGATCACTCTTCTGATTACCCTATCTAAGTTACTAAGTTAGGTTAAATGGAATAAAAGATAAATTGGACATTTAATTTAATGGAACAACTTGTACACCAATCTAATCATCATACTGACTTCTGCTCTGATTCGAATACTTACACTCGGACAAAATCTTATCAGCTAGAGGGACTACCCCAAATATTATTACAACACTCCTATTTCCCATCATATAACATCTGATAAAACATTCAGACACAGACTGAGTAATGGCTAAATAGGGTCACAAACATCCATCTGGAACATTAACATAAACAGTGTCTTTTGTCTGACAAGAAACAGTGCATTTAAAGTAAACCACTTAAAACCTTAGTTACTGATTATTCATTTGATTCTACAGTTCTAAAGATTTTAAGAATCTCAGAAATATATTTTCACACCGTACAATACACATATCATTTAGGGAAGTGAAAGTGAAACCTAGGTTCTTATTCAGAAAACATAATGGAGTCCAGTAATACACCATGATAAATTCCAAAGATAATCCTTTATATTAGACACAAATCATGACTTTTAATATATGTATCACAAAAATTTCAGGTAATTTTGGAAAGGCAACATATATATAAGGATTCCTTCACGCCATCTTCAGTGTATCATTGAACTTCAACATGTTAAACAGGATTCCTAGATTCTATCTATGTCAACAAAATTATATATTTATGCTAGAACTTGAATGGAATGTAACTACCTGAAGCCATTTGCCTCACAGCTATCACTGTTCTCTAAATGCTGATATGTGCTTAATAAAATTATCAATTCTGAACATGGCATAAGGATTACAACGAACTTTTCAGATTTACAGAGAACTAAATTCAAATTGGTACAGCTTCTGTTGTATTTAATATATTATGATATATAACCATATGACCTAGATCAGGCAAGAGTAACCAAATCTTTTGAATCTAAGCTTAAAAGTTTCTATCAGTAACTTAGACTCTCAACTTAAAGTAATTTTGCTTTTAGTTTTGAAATGAAATAAAAAACTAAATTGTGTTAATAATAAAATATTCACATTTCTATTCAAAATATACATATTAACAACCTTGTACAAAATAACAAGATAACTAATTTTTTAACCAGCACAGCTCCATAAAGACGACAATCCAAAAATACTGAAGTAGTATCTACGTTACTGTATAAATCTTGAAATACAAAAACAAAAAAAATATATATATATATATTTATAAATAAATATGGGCAATCATCTGTATCATGCCCAAAGTCCTTGGAAAACATTGCCTACAATGATCTTTATGAACAGTTTAAATATGGAATATATACTTTATAACAAGGACAACAAACCATATTCATGCCTCCAGCTTAAATGTTGTAACATCCCCTTTTAATCATAAATGAAATCCTTTTGTGCTTTACCTATATTTTCTCCCTATAAACTACAGGTATTACTTGCTTTAAAACACAGTTAATACTGAATGATTATATATTTACATTATTCAACTAAAAACTGTCAATTTAACCTGAAGCTGGAGTATTATTTTCAACCTATAATGCATCCACATTGGAAGATAAGTTAGTACATCAATCATTACAGTTATTATTCTTATATTTGCAGATGACCTCTCATTATTCTCAGTGCTGCTATACCCTGACTGAAGCTCCTGTTAGAATCAAATATGAACCTATCACTGTTATTTGCAAGATGGTGCTAGTACACTCCTCACTTGAGTAAATTTTCATTATCAGGAAACTTCACTGTATTAAAATCACTTTAATTTTCTAGCCTAATCTGAAATGAATGTAGTGTATACATCAACAAACTAGCACCATCAGGCTACAACCTTTATGGAGCTGCAACAGAGATTACACTATTGCATCTGTTTTGGTAATCCGTTTTAGGCAGGTCTGAGTATGTGGGCATTCCACTGACAAAACACCACCTCAATATATTCGCATTGTATTTATGATGAAGTCTTGGTATACAAGAAGATTGCAACGATCAAACCATAGAGACCAAGTACCTGTGGGATACAAAACAAATTTTCTTAAAATGAGTATTACACTGTGAGCTATGATAGAAACCAGAACTGAGGACAAACCTTTAACATTTGTAAAGAAACCAGAACAACAGCGGAAACTTGATGATACATACATGGAGACCCACTTGTTCCTTCATGAGAGTGGCTGCAGTAGTTCCAAAAATAAATTAGCAACTTGGGAGCAACTAGAGGTTTCTCTTTTTGTTCACCCCTTCATTAAGCACCTTTATAAAAAAATTCAAATTTCAAATATACTCAAGCTACATATTGGAAACTCCATACCAGGAAATTATAATTATCTAAGCTACAGCAATATATAGTGGAGAAATAATTCAAGATGTCAATGAATACATACCTCAAGGTTTGTACAGTTATCATAAAAATTTGGTACTGAAACTCATAATTACACTGCCAACTCTTTAACCATGACAAACTTTCAAACTTCACAAGTAAGTTTCCTCTTCAAGTCAACTGCAACCATGACTCAAACTCTCAAACTTCAACTGCAACCATGACTTAAACTCCCAAACTTCACAAGTTTCTTTAATGTTAAGAAGCATGCTTTTGTCACAGAATGAGATAAAGCATATTCAATTACAAATAATTACCCAAGGACATATTTCTATGAAAGACTCCAGGTGCTACCCAAGACCTTATGATGTGAATCATACTACTTGAGGACCCCATTTATGGGGCTCCTGAAGCTTCAAGACTATAATAAAATCAGTAGCAGAGTTCTTTGATGAGCTTGTAATCCTTTTCATCCAGTGATGATGATATAACCTTGCTTATGTTGACTTTTCACTTTCACTCGGGCAGAGATCAGTAATGCCAATCTACTTAAGGGTACTTTGTTACTGTTATCATCGTATAACCCCAGGACCCCTCCTCTGAGGGCTCTTACAGTCCTTCAGACTGAGAAGTTCTTTAATGCCTACTCGTGTGTGTTTGAGAAGTCTTGCCAAAGAAACTTCAGCTTCAAAGAGTCCACCTATCCCTGCTATTGGGTGTAGGGAACCCTTGGGATGTAAGAGCCCTGGAAAAGATGGTCCTACAGTAACACCAGGATCTTTAATGAAAGAGTTCCTAGGGTATTAATATATACATATATATTCATATAGGGGTAGGGGAGAAAGAATTCTGCCTCCTTATTCCCTGTGTGTAGGATAAGGAGACTAAAGGGGGCAGGAGCAGAGGAGCTGGAACCCCTTTCTTGTATTCCAATCTAACAAAAAATGGAACAGGAGGAGCCAAGCAGGGTGTGCTCATTCTCCCTGAAGGCTCAGACTGGAGTGTCTAAATGTGTGTGGATGTAACAAGATGAGAAGAAAGGTACTATGTTTGAGGAAAAAACAAAGATGTTCTGGCTCTGAGTGAAACAATACACATGGGAAAAGGGGAAGAATGGCTTAGAAATGTCTTGAACATCAAGAGTTGGAGGGAGAGCTAGAGCTAAGTAAGGGGTAGTGCTACTGCTGTGGGAATGTGTGAAAGAGTGTAAAGAAGTGAGCTTTAGACTGATGTTGGTGATATTGAAAGTGGAGTGTGAGAGATGGGTGATTATTATACACCTGGGCAAAAGAAGAAAGATCATGAGAGGCAACTGTTTTGGTAGCAGTTGAGAGAGTGTGATGGGTGATTTAAACATGAAGGTGAGTAATGTGGTAGTTCAGGGTATCATTGTAAGGCATTAGGGCACTTAGTAAAGTGAATGAAATTGGTTAAAAGTTTGGGGAGTTGTATGCTGAAAAAGAACTAGTGTTTGGGAATAACTGGATTAAAACAGAGGTATACACAAGTATACAAATGTGAGGAGGAAAGAAGGTCAGTGGGCATTACTGGATTACATACTAATTGATAAGCATGCAGAGAGAGACTTTTGGATACGAATGTAAAGACAGGAGCAGATGGTGGGCTGTCTCATCATTACCTTGCAGAGGCTTGGGTGAAGGTTTGTAGATGTTTTTGGTAAAAAGGAAATGTCAGAGGCATGGAGAGGATGGTGAGAGACTTGTGCAAAGAAATATCAGGAGAGAATGAGTATAGCATGGCAAAAGGTGAGAGTAAACAAATCTAAGTGAGTGGGTGAGAAATGGGAGGTATTCAGGGAAGCTGTGCTGCATGTGTGAATTTCAAAGTGAAGGGAAGTGCTCGGATACCTGAGAGTGGACATGGCAGCGAATGGAACCATAGCACCAGAAGTGAGTCATGGGTGGGTGAAGGCTCTAAGTGCATTGAGAAATGTGTGGGAAGGTGAAAATGGGTATGTTTGAAGGTATAGTAGTACCAAATATGCTGTAAGGATGTGAGTGGTTTGAAAATGTCTTAGAAGTAAAGTCAGAGGTTGGAGAGAGTACAAGAGAATATGAAGGAGTTGCATTGCTCCTGAAGCAGGAGTTGTGGGAGTGTGTGATGGAGTGTGAGGAGGTGAATTCTACAATGATGTGGGTAAAACTGGAAGTAGATGGTGAGAGATTGGTGATTATTGGTGCTTATGCATCTGGCCATGGGGACAGCTGAGTAGGTGTGTTGGGAGTTTTGATGTAGGAGACCAGGTATTGGTGAAAGATGATTTGGGTGCGAAGGTAAATGGTGTGGCAGTTGAGGGCATGTGGTGCATGGGGTCTCAGTGTTGTGAATGGAAATGGTGAGCAGCTTGTGGACTTGTGTGCTGAAAAGACTGGTGATTGGGAATACCTGGTTTGAGGGGAGGGATATGCACAGGTATACGTGTGCGAGTGGGATGCATGGTCAGCAGGCATTGTTGGATTGCATACTGGTTGAATGGCATGTTAGGGAGAGACTTTTGGATGTGGGTGTGCTGGGGGGAGCAGCTGGTGGGATGTCTGATCACTATCTTGTGGAGGTAAGGGTGAACATTTTTGAGGTTTTAAAGAAAGAGGAAGCAGAGTTGGGGGGAAAAGAGTGATGAGAGTGAGTGAGCTTGGAATGGAAACTTGAGTGGGGAAATACCACGAGAGATTAGGTATGGAGTGGCAAGGGGTCAGAATGGGTGAGGAGTGGGAGGTGCTTGGGATGACCATGGTGGCATGTGCCATGAGAAGGGTAGGAGGTAGGCAGATTGGAGGGAGTGGAGTGGTGGGATACAGAAGTAAATATGCAGGTGAAAAATAAGTGAGAGGCGTTTGTGTGGTGCTTGTGGGGAGAGGCCGCAAGTAAATGGGTGATGTATAAAAGAGAGTGGTGAGAGGTTGAGGGGAAGGTGCAAGGGTTGAAAAAAGATGGCAAATGAGAACTGGGCAGAGAGAGTATTAGCAGACTTGGGGGAATAAAATATTGAGGATGGGGGTAAATAAAGTGCAAAAGACAAGAGAACAAATGGGAATACTGGTGATGAGGGCAAAAGGGTAAGTGATAACAGGCAATGATGAAGTAAGGAGGAGATGGAGCAAGTATTTTGAAGGAGTGTTAAATGTGTTTGTTGGTACAGTGGCAGATGCAGAGACAAGAGGTGGTAAAAGTCTTGTGTAAGATGAAATGTAGCAAGGCGACGGGAGTAGAGGGTATTGCAGTTGAATTCAGTAAAAAAGGGGTGACTGTTTTGTTGATTGGTTGGTAAGGATTTTCAATGTATGGATCATGATGAGGTGCTTGAGGACTGGCGTAATGCATGTATAGTGTCAGTGTATAAAGGCATGGGGATGGCGGAATGTGCATATAGTGACAATGTATAAAGGCATGGGGATAAAGATGTGTGCAAACTACAAAGGTATAAGTATGATGGAGTATAACTGATAAGTTGTATGGAAGGGTGTTGATTGAGAGGGTGAAGGCATGTATAGAGCAACAGATTGGGGAGGAGCAAAGTGGTTTCAGAAGTGGTAGAGGATGTGTGGATCATGTTTGTTTTAAAGAATGTATTTGAGAAATACTTAGAAAAACAGATGGATTTGTATGTGGCATTTATGGATCTGGAGAAGGCATATGATGGGGTTGATACAAATGCTTTGTGGACGGTCTCAAGAATATAGGGTGTTGGAGGTAAGCTGCTAGAAGCAGCAAGAAATTTTATTAAGGATGTAAGGCTTCTGTATGAGTAGGAAGAGAGGAGAGTGAATGGTTCTAAGTAGAGAAAGGTCTGCAGCAGAGGCATGTAATATCACCATAGTTGTTCAATTTGTTTATGGATGGGGTGGTGAGGAAGCTAAATGTGAAAGTCTTGGAGAGAGAGGGGCGATTATGCAGTTTGTGGGGGGATGGGAGGGCCTGAGAAGTGAGTCTGTTGTTTAATGATGATACAAAACTAGTTGCACATTCGAGTGAAAAACTGCAGAAGTTGGTGACTGAGTTTGGAAGTGTGTGTGAAAGGTGAAAGCTGAGAGTGAATGTGAATAAAAGCAAGGTTATTAGGTTCAGCAGGGTTGAAGGCCAGGTTCAATGGGGTGTGAGTTTGAATGGAGAAAAATTAGAGGAAGTAAAGTGCTTTAAATATGTGGGAGTCGACTTGGCAGCAAATGGAACCATGGAAGCAGCAGTGTCATAGGGTGGGGAAGGGGACAAAGGTTCTGGGAGCAATGAAGAGTGTGTGAAAAGAGAAAACGTCATCTGGGTGGGAAAAAATGGGTATGTTTGAAGGAATAGTAGTCCCAACAATATCATATGGTTGCAAGGCGTGGGCTATAATAAGAGTTGAGCGGAGGAAGGCGGATGTGTTGGAAATGAAATGTTTGCAGACAATAACTGGTGTAGGGTGGTTTGATCAAGTAAGTAATGAAAAGGTAAGAGAGACGTGTAGAAATAAAAAGAGTGTGGTTGAGAAAGCAGATGAGGGTGTTCTCATATGGTTTGGAGATATGGAGAGAATGAGAGAGGAAAGGTTGACAAAGAGGATGACATATGGAGAGAATGAGAGAGGAAAGGTTGACAAAGCAGATGAGGGTGTTCTCATATGGTTTGGAGATATGGAGAGAATGAGAGAGGAAAGGCTGACAAAGAGGATGACATATGGAGAGAATGAGAGACGAAAGGCTGACAAAGAGGATATGTATCATAAGTACAGGGAACAAAGAGACGGAGGAGACCAAATTGGAGATGCAAACATGGGGTGAAAGTGATTTTGAGCAATCAGGGTTTGAACAGTTAGGAGGGTAAAAGATGTACACAGGATAGAGTGAACTGGAATGATGTAGTATACTAGGGTTGACATGCTGTTAATAGACTGAACCAGGGCATGTGAAACGTCTGGGGTAAACCATGGAGAGGTCTGTGGGACCTGAATGTGGATAAGGAGTTGCGGTTTCAGCGCCTTAAACAACCTGACAGCTAGTGAATGGATGTGAGCAGATGTGGCCTTTCTTCATCTGTTCCTCGCACTACCTCCCTAAAACAGGAAACGGCAATCAAGTAAGAAAAAAACATTCTCAGTATGCACGAATGTAGGTAACAAATAAACAGGTTTGCTAGACAGTTTTTCCTTGAAACCAAAGGTTAAGAAGTCGTCCCTTCCTTACACATGCTATGTCACCAGCCATGAGTTTCTGTTTTTTCAAAATCTGGGATAGGAACTTCAAAAATATTCATGTGATTCCAATATGCAAGGTATTCTGTCACAACAATTTCTCTGCCAAAGGTATCTAAGCACAAAATTGTCTGTGACAAGTTGGTAACCTTATTAAGTAGATGACTTGTCTCCACAATACTCACAACTACATGTACTGTGTAAAAGATCTTTTTGCAACCCAATCACAGACAAAACTTTCCTGAATAAAGGTTGGTATGGTACATATAGCCTATATTTGCCTCACATGGCTCAAATTTCTTTATAACATACTTTGCATTTTGTTTATTTACACATATTAGGTGTGCACACACCTGTTACACGTGCTTAACATGCTTTCATCTAGGGATACCCTAAAGTGTGTGTTGTAAATGGCTCTTGAACAATTCATTGCATGAATCTATGAAAGGTTGTATTCTTGCTCATGGATCATGCTGAGAATTTCCTCTCAGTCTCTGTAAAGAGGTACTGCTGAAATAAAGGACTGACTGAAAAGATATTCATCTTGCAGTACTGTCTCAGAAAAATGGGGAACGAGTGAGTCTCTCTGGAAGTATTCCAGTAGTTTTTCATTTCATACACAACAATCAGTCCCATGCATATACTTAGGTCTAAAACTTTCCTAATCTCATAATGCATAGCAGGTTTCCGGAGAAAAGTGACCTCATGCTTTGCAATCCACTTGCCATTCTCCTGGAGAACTTCAGTGGCATACTTAATTGTTTCAAGGATAATTCTATACATAATGATTTTATTTTGGAACACAGGAACATCAACAGGACCTATGTGTCTTTGTGTAATTGACAGTACTGGCTCAGTGTTTATGAATTCCAGGGTATATTCTCATGCTGAGAGGACCGTTACACCTGTTTCGGTACCTTCAAACTCATTTTTTGTCTCATTTTCCCTAAACTATCACTAAGAATTCTTCATCACTTGATATTTCAAAGTCACCTTCACTTATATCTGAACCACAATAATTATCATCACTTGCCATATTTCAATGGATGTGATTTGCACCGACACAAAAATATTTAGTATTCCCAACTCAAGTCACACAATGGTTGTAATGGATAAGCCTCCTCACTTCCACATACACATGCATGATTCAAATTATGCCTTAATCAGCTAAATCTGGCACCTTTTGTCCTATTTGCTAATTCATTAGTTGTTTTAGGTTATGATGTACTAAAATTCCATCCAGCCTCCAAACAAGATGTATGCTAGTGGGCCATTAGAAAATAAAGTTACCAACAGTTATCTAATAGAGCTGCATAAAAAGCTTCTCTTATACAGATGTGCTACACTTCAAGGATTAAAGTAGTACCAGGTGCAGTGGCACCTGCTTTCTTATGAATCACTGTTAGTGGGCACGATCATTAAAATAACAGTGGAAAATAAATTGAGAAATGCATGTTTCAAGCTAGATACATCAGGACTCTAAATCACCACAAAAATGTCTAGGCTCAATTGGATACCAGGCAGGGTCAGACTGCCACTAAGTTTATCCATGCCTGTTGCTAAATATATCAAATGGATGCTTGTTCACCACAATTCCATAACATAAAACAGGAAACTTGTTAAACTGAATATTTGTTGGGAAGATGTTTTTTAAGTGAGACCTACCTGTATATATAACCAAACATCAACAAAGTTAGATACCTAACAAGAATATAATACTGAGTAACAATCAAATGACATACACCATTCATATTCTTTATCTTTTAACTTCAAAATTAAAGAAATCATTACATGAAACGCATAAAATGTGTATGCAGTAAACGTGTATATGTTAAGCTATCAAAAAGTATAATTTCTACTTGCCTCTGCAAAGATGAGGATGAGGATCATGCCAACAAACAGTCGGGGCTGTTGGGCTGTCCCCCTCACACCAGCATCTCCAACAATTCCAATGGCCAATCCAGCAGCAAGACCAGATAACCCAACACTCAGTCCAGCACCAAGGTGTACAAACCCTCTGCAAAGCATCAAATTTACCATCAGAGAAAGCTTGTCACTTATTGTTGTGAAACAGACTCTACTGGCTAAATAAGGAGGTTTGCTTAATTTACGCATTTTAACATAACATGTATAAAAGAATTACTTCGGCTATCTATTTCTATGTCTATGACACCCATTCCCCTTAGGAAATCTCTCCAAGGGGTAGCCACAGAAAAGTTTCCATTACAATTGAACTGCAGTGCCACTTCATAGCCATTAGTACCTCAACCTTAACAGGCCACTAGCAGAGGGCAATTCTAGCGCACTGCTTTCCAAGGCTCCTAACTAATGTTCCTACCAACTACACCTAATTTGTCTACTTAATATTCCACCCTACTAAGGCTTAATGCTCCCAGATAATACTCTTACCTACTACTACTACCTAATGTCTCTACCTACTACTGTGTACTGCTCCAACCATTTTGCCAAAAGGCAATGTTAGTGCAGAGTTCTCACTGCAGGAAAATATAGACTAATGAAGAATGAGTTGTGTGAGTTAAGTGTTGTCAAGTGTTAAGTGTAACAAGTATATATATTGTATGTTTGTGGAGAGAATGCCAGAAGTCCATGTGTGGGTGAGGCAGAAGAAAAAGACTGCTACCTGAGTCAAAGGAGTGCAACTTAACAACCATTGAAGTCCTGGCTCACTTTGCAGCCATCACAAACCCTCCCAATGACCAGGCGGGTAGTACCGGTAATATACCCCCCTGGTCGGTGGATGCCCACCAACTACTACTTTCTTTACCAGTTATATTCAACTTTCTACATTCCCTAAGTGCAGTACCTATGATTCTGTTCCTCTTATCTTCTGCATTCTGAAATGTTTTTTCTCACAAAAGCAGACTGCAACAAACTATGGTATAGGAACACCACAGATTCAAAACTGTGTAAAAGTAACACTACTTTAATAAGTGGGAAGTCAAAACTACTCCTTAAGGAAACATCAAAAGTTAATGGATTTTTGTGAAAATTTCAATAGGCATGTAACCTTGAACACTCATATGTACCTAATGCTACCTTGCTAAGGAAAGAAAAGGTGAACATATCTTAAAAAGTAATGCTTATGATTTAGCTGATCAACTCAATCTTGGCTCAACTTAATGCATAACAATTTCAAATAATCAACTGAAACTGATTGAACTTCATAACTAGCAAGCTAAAATTCTATTTCTCTCTTCCTATCTAGAAATTCTATCAATTTTAGAGACAGGCTTAATAAAATTTGTATCTAAACTTTAAGAATTTGTAAAAAAAATGAGTTTCTTTATATTCCTTGAGCAAAGCTAGGAGGCTTAAAAAAAAAAAAATTTGTATTTCAAACGTTCTCTCCAAGGCAATGTCAGATAACATGAGCATCCCAGTGATCCCTACTTTCTGGTGAGGTTACTGCTTCTCATCCTTAACTAATCAATCAGCAATCACCACATGGTCAAGCCAAACCAGGCTGACAACCTCACAAATCTTCAGAAAAAGAATGTCTTACACTTCATCTCCAGGAATCCCTTCTATGGAGCTCCTTCAATGCACAGGAAGCTGGTTATATCCTCCAGGCAGGACCTCAGGTCAAGAATTGTGTTGATGTGTGTCTGTTTGTATGAGGTGAGTGCAAGACAGTGTTCACTTGCTTCAGAATGAAAGCTGCATCTTCAGCATGAGGAGTCCTGTGAAAATGCTGAATCTGTGTTTTTAGCATTGTAGGGATGAGTGGTGTCCAGAATGTACACAATCAAAATGTCCCTCATACTTGCCTGGGAGTGAAATTTCAGATGGGTGTATGTCTGATGGGGTAGATTTTAAGATTGGGTTTAGAGGGCATTTGTTCAGTGCTTGTCAAATCATTTCTGTATGCAGCTGCTTAGTCTACGTTGCATTTGTTGTGTGAAGAAGGGGTAAGTGTTTTGTTTCTACACAGGGGATGGAGGTTGGTAATGGTGCAGTTTGGGTAGGAATGGTCTAAGGCTGTTGCAAAGATGTAAGTGCTGAGTATATAAAAGTAAAAGTGTATTGGTGGCATTTCTGTTTCATTTTAAACACACTGAGCATCTGTAGTTGCCAGACAGCCAGTAATTGTTCTGAAAGAACCTGCTTTGCATGGTTTGCAGTTCTAAAATGTTGGCTTTGGCTGGTGGATGGCCAGGTGGGTGAAGCATAGTTTTGCTTGCCCTCACTTGTTCTTGAACATTCCACTCTTATTTCCTCTATACCATTATCAAGATTACATTCCTGTTATGACCAAAATCACTTTCTTCTTTTAAAGCTGACTGTTGAAAATGCTCAAAATCAATATCACTATCATTTGTGTCCCAAATTTAATCACTAATTTGATGAATCAAGTGCACATAGCTGCACATGTCTTGCAGGAAGTAGTAATCACATACGCCTGGGAGAGCCGGGGCCATCCATATCTTCCCCCTGAGTTATATAAGTAACTGACACAACAGGATTTTTTTCTGATGCTAATTATAGCTTCCTGTGACATAAGGCATCTTTGCACATCCAAAAATCATGCATTCAAATTTAAATGAGGTCGGGAAGAGGTAACCTATCCAAGCATGGCTGCAGTCGCAATGCTGGGCACATCCAAGAATGACTGCAGTTGCCATGCTGGGTACATTCAAGTATGGTTGCTGCTGCCATGCCAGTCACATCCAAATATAGCTGTAAATCATAATGGCTTAATCAGTTCACAGTGAGAGAGGTAAATGAGAGGGTCTTGGAGAGATAGTTAGGCAGGTCTTCATTATGCTGGGGGTTGGGGGCCTGTGGGGTGATTCAAGTGATGTTTGCAGATGCAACAGCTCTGGTAGCAAACTAAAGTGAAAGACAACAGAAGCTGGCATCTAACCTTAATCAAGGCCATTGCTCCCTGAACCTTCGCCCCCTCATAGGGTGGGGGAGGGGACGAAAGTTCTGGGAGCGATGAAAAATGTGTGGAAGGAGAGAACATTATCTTAGAGAGCAAAAATGGGTGTTTGAAGGAATAGTAGTTCCAACAATATTATACAGTTGCAAAGCATGGGCTATAGATAGAGGTGTATGGAGGAGGGTGGATGTATTGGAAATGAAATGCTTAAGGAAAATATGTGGTGCGAGATGGTTTGATCGAGTAAGTAATGTATGTGTAAGAGAGATGTGTGGTAATAAAATGAGTGTGGTTGAGAGAGCAGAAGAGGGTGTGTTGATATGGTTTGGACATATGGAACGAATGAGTGAGGAAAGGTTGACAAAGAAGATATATGTTTCAGAGGTGGAGGGAACAA
>JAYMFT010424280.1:0-17478 GCA_038088735.1 Panulirus argus
GCCTTCTTTCTCCCATTCCATCTTGAATTTAATGGTGGGATGGACATTGTTTAATTCATTAAAGAAAGTAACACAGTGGAATGGAATGGCCTTGATTAATGCCTCAGTTGCCCGTGTCGGCTGAGCTAACACAAAAGAAATCATACAAAATATCCCGACTAAAAGTAATATGGCATACAATATATGGCATACTGAGGGCTTTCCCAACTCTACCACTGGGAGGGTTGAAAGTGATACCACTGTAGCTCTCCCAGAGGTACTTGAAGTGGACAGGAAAGTTCGAATATGGAACTAGATATCCTCTTTACAAACTGAAATTGTTCATCATACTCATTGCTCTTGAGCTTATAAAGATTATGACATGAAAATCTTAATTATTCTTTATATAGCTGTCTCTGAAGCCAGATACGACGGATGCGTGAATTTTATTAGTAAAGGGATTCAAGTCAAAATGTTGTCAATTCCCCGTCACACAAGTCTCCGAGAACACGATCAACCTTATGCCTTGGCTAAACTTGCACTAAATAAAGAGCCTGTTGAACACAGTGTGGGATTGTCAAGCAAAAACGGTGAGACTGCAAACAGGTAAGAACCAACAGATGGATTGGGAAGCAAAGTAGAGTGTAAAGTAACACTTGCAGATCCATTTCCATCATAGTGTAAAGTACCAAGTAAAACGTGTATGGTGACAGAAAAAGGATGATTAGTATACGCGTCTTCTTAGTTACGTGCAATGTTTACAAACTTTTCATTTTGAAACATCGGTCTGAATTACTACTTTTTCCACTGTTACAAACAAACTCGTAAAGCGTGTAGGTAGGGACGTGGAACACAACTCAGTCACTGCCACACACCAAAAGACTATGGCTTAGACTATGAGGAAATTCAGCCTTTTAAAGACAAGACTAAGCAAACTCTCCGAGCAATAGCGCAATACTTAAGGTTTGGGAAAGTATTCATTGTTCGCGTCGAGTCACCTTTCATACGAGAAGAATTTAGACTAATGCAAATGAATCAACTTTATAACATTTTACTGTGATGATTATCTGCCAACTAAGGTACCCTCTGTGACCTTTGTAATCCTTTCGGCTCCCGCTTAAAGGATGGACAAAGGCTGTAAACCAGATTAGCCGGTGCTTGCGGCAGAACAGGCCTGGTATGAGGTGATGGGGGGAGATGATAGTGCAGCCTCTTCATATTGAACTGTTGGATGAGATCCAGTTGATGGTTAGAGACACTGTGATGATATGCTTCTTGACTGGTGGCGTAAGAGATCTTCACTGCCATTTCCTACTCTTACTCTCGCAGTGCCCGTCGTGCAGCAGGATGTTGTGATGTTCTTGTGTTCAGGAGGAGGGATTCCAGGCGTCTTGAGTCGAGATTGCTGCAAGATTTGATAATAGTGCTTTCGTGTTCCTTCCAAATTGCTGTGTCAGTCACGATGACACAAAGATGCTTGCTGTATAGAACGACCTGGATGAGACCCAGGTCGAATAAGAAAGAAGGGGTGAGACAGTGCTGGGAGGGAGGCTGACGTGCGTAACACGGTCTTGATTTGGTTTTGGGTTGACGATGGTACAATTCTAAGGGGCTGTTGAGGGAATTCTGGGGGGCATTGTTGCTGGAAGAGCTGTTATTATCAAGAAAGTCGTCGATTGACTTCCGTCGAGCTAGTTCCTCTAACGTTTATCAAAGCATCATCTAAAAGACTGAGGAAACACAAGGGTCCCATCTTTATTCCCTGTGGCACATAAGGAACTGGAAGGTAGAGGTGGCTTCTCGGATATGACGACTCTTATTGAGGAAGTCTGCAAGCCATGGAATGTCTTCTCCGCAGCCCAAGGCTGCTGGTTTGTTGATAATATGTTGTGGCTGAGTGAGTCAAAATTTCTGGTAAAGTCAACGGAGGTGAGAGCCTCAAGAAGCTGATTCTTTTTTTATTATTTGTCTAAATAATGTCAAGATGGATGACAAGGCAGTGGGTGGTACAGGTCTTCATACCTTTAAATTGCTGAGGGTTTATGAAGCTTGCAGTGTACGTAAACCCCCTTAAACACAGAGTATGCCAAGGATCGAAATGATGGTAATGAGTCTTACCTCGGTTGGTGAGAGAATGTAGACCTGTGTACTTAGACAGCTGAAAAACCAATGAGGTATAGCATTAAGTATAATACTTTGTCAGCTGTAGAGAAATGAAAATCATTGCACCAAAGGAGTTTGGCTAATTCAAGGGATCATTCCTTGTGACGTATCAGAGGTGAGCTGAGGTGGGGGCACTTTACCCTACGGCTACATAACAGTCTGGTGACTTGATAAACATGCACTGACGCCTTAGAGGTCTTTGCGGGTCAGCAAGTGTAGATCGAGTTTAAAAAGAGTAAACTTATTCCTAAATAGTGCTTTCCAAATAACTGAGGGAAAAGCTATAAACAGAACTATCACACAATATGTAAAACTTATCCCTTCTCCCTCCCTACCCAGATGGTGCACTTCAGGGGTATATTTGGCCACCAGGCGTAAGTGACACACCTGGTAGCAGAAGGTACCAGGCGTTATCAAAAAGACCTGGTAACACAAGGCACCAGGCGTTATTAAAAAGACCTGGTAACACAAGGTACCAGGCGTTAATGGAAAGACCTGGTAACACAAGTACCAGGTTTCAGTGGAAAGACCTGGTAACACAAGGCACCAGGCGTCAGTGGAAAGACCTGGTAACACGAGGCACCAGGAGTCAGACAGACCTGGCAAGACAATGAACCAGGCGTCAGTGGAAAGACCTGGTAACACAAGGTACCAGGCGTCTGTGGACAGACTTGATAACACAAAACTTTAGCCGTCTGTAAACAAAACTGGTATCACAAGGTACTAGACGTCAGCAAGAAGACCTGGTAACACAAGGCACCAGGCGTCAGTGGAAAGACCAGGTAACACAAGGCATCAGGCGCCAGTGGACAGACTTGGTAACACAAGGCACAAGGCGTCAGTGGACGGACCTGGTAACAAAAGGCACCAGGCGTCAGTGGACAGACCAGGTAACACAAGGCACCAGGTTTCAATGGACAGACCAGGTAAAACAAGGCATCAGGCGCCAGTGGACAGACCTGGTAATACAAAGCACCAGGCGTCAGTGGACAGACCTGGTAACACAAGGCACCAGGCGTCAGTGGACAGACCAGGTAGCACAAGGCACCAAGTTTCAATGGACAGACCAGGTAAAACAAGGCATCATGCGCCAGTGGACAGACATGGTAATACAAAGCACCAGGCGTCAGTGGACAGACCTGGCAACGCAAGGCACCAGACGTCAGTGGACAGACCAGGTAACACAAGGCACCGGGTTTCAATGGACAGACCAGGTAAAACAAGGCATCAGGCGCCAGTGGACAGACCTGGCAATACAAAGCACCAGGCGTCAGTGGACAGACCTGGTAACACAATGCACCAGGCGTCAGTGGACAGACCAGGTAACACAAGACACCAGGTGTCAATGGACAGACCAGGTAAAACAAGGTATCAGGCGCAAGTAGACAGACCTAGTAATACAAAGCACCAGGCGTCAGTGACAGACTAGCCAACACAAGGCACCAGGCGCCAGTGGACAGACCTGATAACACAAGGCACAAGGCTTCAGTGGACAGACCAGGTAACACAAGGCACCAGGCGTCAGTGGACAGACCAAACGACACAAGGCACCAGGCGCCAGTGGGCAAACCTGGTAACACAAGGAGGACTCTAGCAGTAGTAGTACCGGCCTCTCCCATGATTTTCCCCTCTCTGTGAGACCTTCCTTTTATTGTATTCACCGTACCATCATTCGTGGTCTCTCTAGTAACCTCTCCTCATTGAACACCATCTGTCTTTTACTTCTCCTAATATCTTACTTCTGTCTGAGACACAAAATTCTCTAATGATGTTCTCACTAGTCCCTTTTTCATATCTAACTATAATCTCCGCTCACGTTTCCGATTCAAAGGTGGCGTTTGTGCTTATTCCGACAAAAACACACCTATCGCGCGCCTAATCAACACTGAATCCCCAAACTTTGATGTTATGTGGCTCAAAGTCTGTCTTCCTTCTACCACTTTTGTCCTCTGTTTCGACTACTGCTCCCTAATTCTTCACATTTTGTATCCTTCTTCGACTATCAAAACTCCTTCCATGAGACCATGACATCCTCTCACCCGCAAGCCGAGATCCTCAACCTCGGGGATTTCAACGTTCACCATAGGGAATGGTTGAATTCCTCCCACACGGACAGCGGAGAGATCGAAGCCCTCACGTTCTCCATTCTCAATGATTTAGAGCAAATTATATCCCACTCTACTCATATACCTGACCGCTATGACCACTTTCCTAATATTCTGGATTTGTTTTTCACCTCTAGTCCATCTCGCTGTAAATACATAATCTCGCCCCCAATTGGTTTATCTTATTATGCTCTCATAAATGTATCTATTCTAACGGCATCTCCCCTTCCAGCAGCCCTTTCTAAGCGTAAATACTGGCACCTCAACAAAGCTGACTGGAATAATATACGTAACTTCTTTTCTGACTTTCCCTTGGTAAATTACTGTCTCTTATGTGGTGATGCTTCTATATCTGCCAAACGCATAACAGAGGTTATTCTTGCGGGAATGGAAGCATTTATCCCCTCTTCCTCCAAGACTACTACTTCATCCAACCCATGGTTCAACCGTTCCTGTTGAGATCTCAGGCCATTCAGGCAAGGGATCAGGCATATCGGGCTTGAAAAAACTCTCCTACCTCTGGCTCCCATTCAGCTTTTATAAGTGCCCGTAATCGCTGCAAGCGCGTTATCCGTGAGTCGAAGCGTTCCTTTATTCAAAGAAAGTGCGATAACCTGTCCTCGTCATCCACAGATAGGTCTTTCTGGTCTTTAGCTAAGGGCATCTCAACAACTTCTGTCGCTCTACCTTTCCCTCAATTTTTCGTCCTGATGGTACTATTGCTGTCTTTCCCGTTGACAAGACAACTCTCTTTGGCTCTCGTTTCTCCTTTAACTCCATCTGGGATGACTCTAACGTTCTCTCACCCCGATGCTCCTCTTACTAATCCTATAACGCACTTCTTTCTCTGGACACAAGTAAGGCTTTTGGTCCTGATGGCATCCATCATGTACAGAAAGTGTGTGCCTCTGAACTTGAATCTATTTAGCTTAGAAGAGAGAAGTCTAAAAGATGAAAGTTTTGAAAATTATATCAGATATTTTGACAAGCTTGATCTATCAATTCACTTAAGACTTTATTCGTCTGATTTCACTCGCAGTACTGGATACAAGCTCGTGGGCAAACGTTTTACCTCGAATGATGCGAAGTACTTCTTCTCCGACAGGGATGTTAACATATGGAACGATTTGCACTTAGAGTGCTTCAAAACAGAACTATAAATACGTTTAAGAATAGTATTGATAAATATTTCTCTTCATGTTCACGACTTACATTATTTGCGCCTCCTTTGCCGAAATGACAACTTACAGAGAATTCTTTCTGAATTATCTGTATACCTTCTAACTTTAACCTCACTAATCTGTGAGTTTCTGATATCTAACACTATCACAAACTGCCTCGAAAGGACCAAATGGTTTGTTGCTGTTTATATTCCTTTGTATTTGTAAATATACACATTAGAAACCCACGTTTCAGTATGTTTCACCTTGGGTCACTTCAAGTCATCTAAGTTCACGCTAAATCATCTTTCAGTGTCACACAAGGTCACCATTTTATGTCATTCTGGATAACAGAAGTGTTTATGCAGAACAGCGCCGGATTACTTCAGTTTCCACAGCCACCCACGGTCATATACACACACATAATGCCTACAGAAGTTATCCAGAAGTCCATTACGGGTCATGTTTTAATATACGTATTTTTGATTACCATTCCATGAAGATGACTATATTTTCTGATAACAATGACAAAACTTAGCAGGACTTCAAAAATTATTAGGATAAATGATAAGATATTCCCGTGTGTGTCGGTTACCGTAATGACAAGAAACGAATGAAAAACCTACAAGGATGAAATATTGAAAACAAAATTTGACCCCTTCAGTTACTGTGCTTCCCGAGGACCACCTGCACCCGGGCTTTCTTCGCCCACGATCGTCAGCGAGGCTTGTGCCACTGGCTGGACGACATCCTCTTCAGCTCCGTTATGGGCGTCATCTTCCTCTTCACATTCATTGACGTGGGCGGGATCGCCGCCAGGACCCAGAGCCTACTTTACCACGTTCTGACGCTCATGGAGGAGATGCTACTGCTTGCTGTGTGGTACGTAAGGAGCGCCGCCTCCCACAAATTTAATAGACTTTCCTTCTTAGGTAATTTGTGAGCGCACTTTACCCGTGACATCCAACATGTCCCTTGTGAGCACTTTTCACCTGTGACATCCTTGTCAGCACTCTTTACCTGTGGCATTCTTATGCGCGCCCTTTACCTGAGATATCCTTGTGAGCACTCTTTGCCTGTGACATCATTATGGGTTTTATTTACCTGTGACAGCATAATGAGCTTTCTTTACCTGACATCATTATGAACTCTACTTCTGACATCATAATGAGCACTCATTACCTGTGGAATCCTTGTGAGTACTCTTTACCTGTGACATCTTTGTCAGCACTCTTTACCTGTGACATCCTCGTGAGCACTCTTTACCTTTGACATCCTTGTGAGCACTTTTTTACCTGTGACATCCTTGTGAGCACTTTTTTACCTGTGACATCCTTGTGAGCACTCTTTGTGAGATTCTCGTGAGCACTCTTTACCTGTGACATCTTTATGAGTTCTATCTACCTGTGACATCCTACATGCTTAGAGAAGAGTGTTAGACTTGTGATGACAAGGTCGTTTACCTTGGTAAATGTTGAATCTATCTCACTGTGACCGCTTGTTGTTATGTTACAGCGAATCACATGAACTTCAGTGACTCATGTCTTGTACCCTGACTTTACCGTTATCATGACCTGTTTCCCAAAGCTTTCTCTGGACCTTCACTTTATTCTCTTTGTATCTTACAGATATATTTCTAGAATTTCTTCACTGAGCTCGTGACTGCTGACCTTCGTTGCTAATGGCATGTTTCAAGAACCTTTTATCAGCATGTTACTATTTTCTTGTCTAACTTTTAACTTCTCTATAACTCGTCAAAGGTGGTACAGGTCTGTGAAGATGATGTCGACCTGGTCAGCAGCCTTAGAATTCAGGATCCTTCCCTTACCTTACGTTGTGACCAATGCCTTATGTTCCCATGGTGAAATTTCTGATCTGAATGAAACGGTTAACGTAATGTGATATTAAAGTAACCTAACCTAAGCACAGACCTGGCGGCAGTATCGTTGTTGACTATCCCTTTAACCTCAGCCTTATTTCATAACCCCAACCAATTATCACATGAAATTTTTCGACCATCCCTCTAACCTGTCCTATTTCATAACCTCCAACTTATTGTCACATGACACTTATCGACCATTCCTTTAACCTCAGTCCTATTTCATAACCCCCATCCCATTATCACATGAAGCTTCTCCACCACAACTTAAACCTCAATTCTATTTCATAACTCCCAACCTATTATCAAAACGAAACTTCTCGACCACCCCTTCTACCTCAGTCCTATTTCATAACCCCAGCCTATAATCATATGAAACTTCTCGACTACTCCTTTAAACTTAGTGCTATTTCATAACCTCTATCCTATTATCACATGAAGCTTCTCGACCATTTCTTTAACCTCAGTCCTGTTTCATAACCCCTAACCTATTATCACATGAAACTTCTCAATCAGTCCTTTAACCTTAGTCCTATTTCATAACCACAACCTATTATCACATGAAACTCTTCGACCATTCCTTTAACCTCACTCCTTTTTCGTAACCCCCAACCTATTATCATATAAAACTTCTCGACCATTCCTTTAACCTCAGTCATATTTCATAACCCCCAACTTATTATCACATGAAACTTCTCGACCATTTCTTTAACCTTAGTCCAATTTCATAACCCTTAACCTATTATCACATGAAAATTCTCGACCAATCCTTTAACCTCAGTCCTATTTCATAACATCTAACCTATTATCACATGAAACATCTCGACCAATCCTTTAACCTCAGTCCTATTTCATAACCCCAACCTATTATCACATTAATCTCTTCGACCATTCCTTTAACCTCACACCTTTTTCATAACCCACAGCCTATTATCACATGAAACTTCTCGACCATTTCTTTAACCTCAGTTCTATTTCATAACCTCAAACTTATTATCACACGAAACTTCGCGACCATTCCTTTAACCTCATTCCTATTTTATAACCCCAGCCTATTATCACATGAAAATTCTCGATCATTCCTTTAACCTCACTCAAATTTCATAACCCCCAACCTATTATCACATAAAACTTCTCGACCACTCGTTTAACCTCACTCCTATTTCATTTCCCCAACCTATTATCACATGGAACTTCTCGAACATTCCTTTAACCTCATCCTGTTTCATAACCTCCTAACTATTATCACATGAAACTTCTCAACTACTCCTTTAACCTCGCTCCAATTTCATAATCCCCAACCTATTATCACAGGAAACTTCTCCACCATTCCTTTAACCTCAGTCCTATTTCATAACTCCCAACCTATTACCAAGTGAAACTTCTCGACCACACCTTTAACCTCACTCATATTTCATAACCCCCAACCTATTATCACATGAAACTTCTCGACTATTCCCTAAACCTCAGTCTTATTTCATAACCCCCAACCTATCATCAAATGAAACTTCTCGACCGTTCCTTTAACCTCACTGCTATTTCATAACACCCAACCTATTATCACATGAAAATCTTGATCATTCTTTTAATCTCACTCCTGTTTCATAACACCCAACCTATTATCACATGAAACTTCTCGACCATTCCTTTAACTCGTCCTATTTCATAACACCCATCATATTATCACATTAAATTTCTAGACCATTCCTTTAACCTCAGTCCTATTTCATAATCCCAGCCTATTATCACATGAAACTTCTCGACCACTCCTTTATCCTCACTCCTATTTCATAACACCTAACCTATTATCACATGAAACTTCTCGACCACTCCTTTAACCTCACTCCTATTTCATAACCCCCAACCTATTATCACATGAAAATTCTCGACCATTCCTTTAACCTCAGTCCTATTTTATAACCCACAGCCTATTATCACATGAAATTTCTCGATCATTCCTTTAACCTCAGTCCTGTTTCATAACCTCCAAGCTATTGTCACATGAAACTTCTCGACCACTCCTTTAACCTCACTCCTATTTCATAACCCCAACCTATTATTATCACATGAAACTTCTCGACCATTCCTTTAACCTCAGTCCTATTTCATAAACCCCAACCTAATATCACATGAAACACCTCGACCACTCCTTTAACCTCACTCCTATTTCATAACAAACAACCTATTGTCACATGAAACTTCTGTACCACTCCTTTAACCTCATTCCTATTTCATAAACCCCAACCTATTATCACATGAAACTTCTCGACCATTCCTTTAACCTCAGTCCTATTTCATAACTCCCAACCTATTATCACGTGAAACTTCTCGACCACTCCTTTAAACTCATTCATATTTCATAACCCCAACCTATTATCACATGAAACTTCTCGACTATTCCTTAAACCTCACTACTATTTCATAACACCCAACCTATTATCACATGAAACTTCTCGACCATTCCTTTAACCTCAGTCTTATTTCATAAACCCCAACCTATTATCATATGAGACTTCTCGACCATTCTTTTAACCTCACTCCTATTTCATAACACCCAACCTTTTATTACATGAAACTTCTCGACCATTCCTTTAACCTCAGTCCTATTTCATAACCCCTAACCTAATATCAAATGGAAATTTTCGACCACTCCTTTAACCTTAGTCCTATTTCATAACCCCTCAACCTATTATCACATGAAACATTTCGACCAATCCTATTTCATAACCCCTCAACCTATTATCACATGAAACTTTTCGATCACTCCTTTAACCATAGCCCTATTTCATAGCCCTGATCCCATTTCACATGAAGCTTCTCGACCATTTCTTTAACCTCAGTCCAATTTCATAACCGCTAACCTATTATCACATGAAACATCTCGACCAATCCTTTAATCAGTCCTATTTCATAAACCCAACCTATTATCACATGAAACTCTTGGACCATTCCTTTAACCTCACTCCTTTTTCATAACCCCCAACTTATTATCATATGAAACTTCTTGACCATTCCTTTAACCTCACTCCTATTTCATAACCCCCAGCCTATTATCAAATAAAACTTCTCGACCACTCCTTTAACCTCACTCCTACTTCATAACCGCCAACCTATTATCAAAAGAAACTTCTCGACCATTCCTTTAACCTCACTCCTATTTCATAATCCCCAACCTATTATCACATCAAAATTTTCGACCGTTCCTTTAACCTCAGTCCTATTTCATAACCCCAAACCTATTATCACATGAAACTTTTCGACCACTCCTTTAACCTCACTCCTATTTCATAACCCCAACCTATTTTCACATGAAACTTCTCCATCATTCCTTTAACCTCAGTCCTATTTCACAACCCCAACCTATTATCACATTAAACTTCTCGACCACTACTTTAACCTCAATCCTATTTCATAACCGTAACCTATTATCATATGAAACTTCTCGACCATTCCTTTAACCTTAGTCCTATTTCATAACCCACAGCCTATTATCATATGAAATTTCTCGACTATTCCTTTAACCACACTCCTATTTCATAACCTTCAACCTATTATCACATGAAACTTCTCGAACACTCCTTTAACCTCACTCCTATTTCATAACCCCTAACCTATTATCACATGAAACTTCTCGACGACTCCTTTAACCTCACTCCTATTTCATAACCCCTAACCTATTATCACATGAAAATTTTCGACCATTCCTTTAACCTCAGTCCTATTTCATAACCCCAAACCTATTATCACATGAAACTTCTCGACCATTCCTTTAACCTTACTCCTATTTCACAACCCCAACCTATTTTCACATGAAAATTCTCGACCATTCCTTAAACCTCAGTCCTATTTCATAGCACCCAACCTATTATCACATGAAACTTCTCGACCACTCCTTTAACCTCACTCCTATTTCATAACCCCAACCTATTATCACATTAAACTTCTCGACTATTCCTTAACCTTAGTCCTAGTTTATAACCCACGGCCTATTATCATATGAAACCTCTCGACCATTCCTTTAACCTCACTCCTATTTCATAACCTCCAACCTATTATCACATGAAACTTGTCGACCATTCCTTTAACCTCATTCCTATTTCATAATCACCAACCTATTATCACATGAAACTTCTCGACCATTGATTTAACCTCACTCTTATTTAACAACCCCCAACCTATTATCAGCGGAAACTTCTTGACCATTTCTTTAACCAACACGTCGAAGCTTTGGAACTCTCTACCTTCTCATGTCTTTCCCAATAACTATGATCTGGCTCATTTCAAGGGACATGGTTGTCAATTTCTCAAAAATTTGTAAATGCTTTCCTATCTGTTCTTCCCTCTTTCTCATTTCTCTCTATATTTCAATTACGGCCCGGCCTTGATGTGGACTTTTGTCCGTGACTGGAGCCTTCAACATAAAAATAAAACTCAGTCTTATTTCATTACCCCCAACTTATCATTACATGAAACTTCTCGACCATTCCTTTAACCTCAGTCCTATTTCATAACCCCTAACCTAATTTCACATGGAAATTTTCGACCACTCCTTTAACCTTAGTCCTATTTCATAACTCCGATACCATTTCACATGAAGCTTCTCGACCATTTCTTTAACCTCAGTCTAATTTCATAACCCTCAACCTATTATCACATGAAACTTCTCGACCATTTCTTTAACCTCAGTTCTGTTTCATAACCCCTAACCTATTATCACATGAAACTTCTCGACCAATCCTTTAAACTCAGTCCTATTTCATAAACCCAACATATTATCACATGAAACTCTTCGACCATTCCTTTAACCTCACTCCTTTTTCATAACCCCCAACCTATTATCATATAAAACTTCTTGACCATTCCTTTAACCTCAGTCCTATTTCATAACCAACAGCCTATTATCACATGAAACTTCTCGACCATTCTTTAACCTCAGTCCTATTTCATAACCTACAACCAATTACCACATGAAAATTTTCGACCACTTTAACATCAGTACTGTTTCATAACCCCAACCTATTATCACATGAAACTTTTCGAGTTCTTTAACCTCAGTCCTACTTCATAACCCCCGACCTATTATCCAATGAAACTTTTCGACCATTCCTTTAACCTCACTCCTATTTCATAACCCCCAGCCTATTATCACATAAAACTTCTCGACCACTCCTTTAACCTCACTCCTATTTCATAACCGCCAACTTATTATCACAAGAAACTTCTCGACCACTCCTTTAACCTCACTTCTATTTCATAATCCCCAACCTATTACCACATCAAAATTTTCGACCATTCCTTTAACCCCAGTCCTGTTTCATAACCCCAAACCTATTATCACATGAAACCTCTTTAAAATGTGTGTGCCTGGTATTCTTCCATCTGACATGTAACAACATGAACTGACGTGTTTCTAATCTGGTGACCTGTAACATAACCTGACATGTTTCTAACCTCGTGACCTGTAACAAATTGATCTAACATTTTGATAACCTCGTGACCTGTAACATGACCTGGCATGTTTACAACCTAGCAACAGGACTTGACATGTTTATAACCTCTTTACCTGTAACAATATGATCTGACATGTTGATGACCTCGTGACCTGTAACAAAATGACCTGACATGTTGATAACCTCGTGACCTGCAACAAGAACTGGCATGTTCATAACCTCGTGACTTGTAACAACATGATTTAAAATGTTTATATCCTTTTGAAATGTAAGATTATGACCTGATATGTTTATGACCTCGTGATCTATAGATTACCTGGCATGTTTATAACCTCATGACTTGTAACAACATGACCTGTCATGTTTATAACTTCATGACCTGTAACAACATGACCTGATATGTATACAACCTTTTGACCTGTAGAATACCTGATATGTTTATAACTTCATGATCTGTAACATTACCTAACAACTTATAACCTTGTGACCCGTAACTTGACCTTAAATGTTTATATCCTCGTGACCTGTAAGAACATGACCTGACATGTTTCTAACCTCGTGACCTGTAACATGGTCTGACATTTTACGGGTTCTTGGTCGGTACTGTAACATTACCTGACATGTTCATAAACTTGTGACATGTATATGGCTTCTCATCTTCTTTCAATTGCTTTTGACTCTGAGATGCCTGAAATCGTATGACCCTCCTGTAGCCCTATGACCTCTCTGCAATCCAGTGATTTGTTTCTTATTTTACCTTGTCTAAAACTCCTATGACTTTAACATAACTTCTAACCTCTGACGTCTGTAGCACCTGATACGATTGTGATCTTAACCATTTTAGCCCTGACGTCTCTTGCAACCAGTGACCTGCACGGTAATCTGCCTCCTGACTTTAACCCCGACCTCTTCAGTTCCTAACTTGACTTGCAATCTCTTAAGTCCTCTGTAACACCTAACTTGTCTCGCAGGCTTGACTTCCATAACCCTCCCTAATCTCTGCATCTCCCCCTGCCCTGTATCCTCACCTTCTAAAACTTCCTGATCTTTCTGTCTCCTCCCTGCCCTGTATCCTCACCTTCTTATCCTCCCTGGCCTCTGTATCTCTCTCTGCCCTGCGTCCTCACTTGCTTATTCTCCCTACTGTGGCTTCACCTTGTCAGTAATCACCATTGTCTGTGGTCTCCCAGGTTAGTGTATGTCAGCGGATGGGCGTGGTACCATTGGCTACCTCTCATGCTGGCGCCCGTCTTGTTTTGCCTGAACTTGGTGTTCGATGCTCTGTTCGCCGCCCACGCCAGGCCTGTCCACTGCCTCTTGCTGAACACCGCCCCCAAGGCCTTGTGAAGGACGATAGTAGCCCACACCGTTCGGGGCTGCAGTCTCGACTCCTCTCTCCCGCAAGCGACAAGCTGCCTCTGCACTCTACACACCTCACGTCCGGGGCGATGTTCGTCCTCCTTTCGCTCAGTCATTGTACTTTCCATCATAATGTTGTCAGGCAAATCCTCCACTCGCCCCGAAGTAACTTAAAGCCTCAACCACTCTGGCTACCGTCTCTCAAGATCACCAGTCACCGTCATGTGTCTGTGACAAGCCTTGTATACAGATAATTCCGTCCGTTTCTCGCCTTACACATCTTCATAGTAAGGAGTGGAAATAATTTTTTTCTGAATAACGCCTTCAGCGTCAATAGTCTCTAGTCTTATACGCTAAACTGTAAAAGTATCACCTGATTACGTACAAGTCAGTTTCTATCACAAAAGCAAATATCAGAATGATATTTTCACAAATGCATATCATAATGGTGATGCTGCAAGTGGACACATCACAAAGGTGATGCCGTAAGTGGATACATCGTAATAGTGATGCTGCAAGTGGACACATCATAATGGTGATGCTGCAAGTGGATACATCGTAATAATGATGCTGCAAGTGGACACATCATAATGGTGATGCTGCAAGTGGACACATCATAATAGTGATGCTGCAAGTGGACACATCATAAAGGTGATGCTGCAAGTGGACACATCATAAAGGTGATGCCGGAAGTGGACACATCATAAAGGTGATGCTGCAAGTGGACACATCATAACGGTGATGCCAGAAGTGGACACATCATAAAGGTGATGCTGCAAGCGGACACATCATAATGGTGATGCCGGAAACGGACACATCATAAAGGTGATGCTGCAAGTAGACACATCATAAAGGTGATGCTGCAAGTGGAACAAATCATAATAGTGATGCTGCAAGTGGACACATCATAAAGATTATACCGTAAGTGGCCACATCATAAAGGCGATGCTGCAAGTGGACACATCATAATGGTGATACTGCAAGTGGACACATCATAAGAGTGATGCTGTAAGTGAACACATCACAAAGGTGATGCCGTAGGTGGACACATCACAAAAGTGATGCCGTAGGTGGACACATCGTAAAGTTGATACTGCAAGTGGACACATCATAATAGTGATGTTGCAAGTGGACACCATAATGGTAATGCTGCAAGTGGACACATCATAATGTGATGCCGTAAGTGGACACATCATAAAGGTGATCCTGCAAGTGGACACATCATAATGGTGATGCTGCAAGAGGACAAATCATAATGGTGATGCTGCAAGTGAACAAATCATAATGGTGATGCTGCAAGTGGACACATCCTGATAGTGATGCGGCAAGTGGACACATCATAAAGGTGATGCTGCAAGTGGACACATCATAATGGTGATGGTGTAAGTGGACACATCATAATGGTGATATCGTAAGTGGACACATCATAAAGGTGATGCTGGAAGTGGACACATCATAATGGTGATGCTGCAAGTGGACACATCATAACGGTGAAGCTGCAAAGGGACACATCATAATAGTGATGCCGAAAGAGGATACATCATAATTGTGATGCCGGAACTGGGCACATCATAATGGTAATGCCGGAAGCGGACACAACCCTTCCCATCCTGGCCTCACACAACCCTTCTCATGCAGGCCTGACACACCCCTCCTCATGCTGGACCGGACACAACCCTCCTCATGCTGGCCGGACACAACCCTCCTCATGCTGGCCTGACACAACCCTCCTCATGCTGTCCTGACACAACCCTCCTCATGCTGGCCTGACACAACCCTCCTCATGCTGGCCTGACACAACCCTCCTCATGCTGGCCTGACACAACCCTCCTCAGGCTGGCCTGACACAACCCTCCACATTTTGGCCTGACACAACTGTCCTCATGATGGTCTGACACAAACCTCCTCAAGCTGACCTGACACAATCGTCCTCATGCTGGCCTCACACAACCCTACTCATGCTGGCCTGACACAATCCTCCTCATGCTGGCCTGAGACAACCCTCCTCATACTGGCCTGACACAATCGTCCTCATGCTGGCCTGACACAACCCTCTTCATGTTGGCCTAACACAACTCTCTTCATGCTGGCCTGACACAACACTTCTCATGCTGGCCTGACACCACCCTCCTCATGCTGACCTGACAAAACCCTCCTCATGCTGGCCTGACACAACACTTCTCATGCTGGCCTGACACAACTCTCCTCATGCTGGCCTGACACAACCCTCCTCATGCTGGCCTGACACAACCCCCCTCATACTGGCCTGACACAACCCCCCTCATACTGGCCTGACAAAAACCTCCTCATGCTGGCCTGACAAAACCCTTCTCATGCTGGCCTGACACAACTCTCCTCATACTGGCCTGACACAACCCTCCTCATGCTGGCCTGACACAACTCTCCTTATGCTGGCCTGACACAACCCTCCTCATGTTAGCGTGACACAACCCTCCTCATGCTGGCCTGACACAACCCTCCTCATGCTCGCCTGACACAAACCTCCTCATGATGGCCTGACACAACCCTCCTCATGTTAGCGTGACACAGCCCTCCTCATAGTGGCCTGACACAACCCTCCTCATGTTAGCATGACACAACCCTCCTCATGCTGGCCTGACACAACCCTCCTCATGCTGGCCTGAAACAACCCTCCTCATAGTGGCCTGACACATCCCTCCTCATGCTAGCCTGACACAACCCTCCTCATGCTGGCCTGACAAAACCCTCCTCCTGCTGGCCTGACACAACCTTTCTCATGCTGGCCTGACACAACCCTCCTCATGCTGGCCTGACACAACCCTCTTCATGCTGGCCTGACACAACCCTCATCATGCTGGCCTGACACAACCCTCCTCATGCTGGCCTGACACAACCCTCCTCATGCTGGCCTGACACAAAACTCCTCGTGCTGACCTGACACAATCCTCCTGATGATGGCCTCACACAACCCTCTTCATGCTGGCCTCACACATCCCTCTTCATGCTGGCCTGACACAACCCTCGTCATGCTGGCCTGACACAACCCTCCTCATGCTAGCCTGACATAACCCTCCTCATGCTGGCCTGACACAACCCTCCTCATGCTCGCCTGACACAAACTTCCTGATGCTGGTCAGACACAACCCTCCTCATGTTAGCCTGACACAACCCTCTTCATGCTGGCCTGACACAACCCTCCTCATGCTGGCCGGACACAACCCTTCTCATGCTGGCCTGACACAACCCTCCTCATGCTCGCCTAACACAAACTTCCTCATGCTGGTCAGACACAACCCTCCTCATGTTTGGCTGACACAACCCTCTTCATGCTGGCCTGACACAACCCTCCTCATGCTGGCCTGACACAACCCTCCTCATGCTGGCCTGACACAACCCTCCTC
>JAYMFT010424291.1:0-17477 GCA_038088735.1 Panulirus argus
GAGACTTTTGGATGTTAATATGCTGAGGGGGGCAGCTGGTGGGATGTCTGATCACTACCTTGTGGAGGCGAAGGTGATGATTTGTAGAGGTTAATCCCTCTCTTCCTTATATATATGGTCTCCCTAAAACCCAGGATGAGAACTTGCTCTAGAATTTGAAATCTCTTTTCTTTTTAATTCACTGATGATTTTAAAGTGAAACATCTAGTATCTACCACCAAATCCACTAATAACGCTAACCAGGAATTTGATTTCTTACCCGATTCAATTTTAAGTGCCTTGGCGACATGCCACATAGATTGCAGAAAGCCATTGATAATCTCAAGAAAATAGAAATATTTGTATTACAAGACAAGTAAAAACTAGTCAACTCGTGATTTTGAATGCAGTGAACTATATATGTGCACATCAGGATGTCTCAATGATAGTAAAACATAAGAAAGATTAACATCCAATCGCCTTAGCAATAAAATAAATACCTTCAACTCTAGACTCACCCAACTGTTAAATAAGCACCAGGACATTCTGAAGTCAGTAAGGATGGTTGAGCCCTCTCTTCCTTATATACATGGTCTCCTAAAACTCACAAAGATGGATGTCCCTTCAGACCAATTATATCCTCTGTTAATTCTTCTGGTTATGAATTATTCAAATGGTTAGCTAGACAGCTTAGCCATATAGGTAAATACTGGTTTGGGAATAGGGTATTAGATTTATAGAATAAGTTGCTAGGTACAGTAGTGGAAGCTAGGTCTTTAGGTAGCTTTAAACGAAGACTGAATGTGTTTTTGGGTTCAGGCGGTTGGCTGTAGGGTGGACAGACTCAAGACCCGCATAGCATGGGCCAATAGGCCTCTTGCAGTGTCCTCACTTCTTATGTTCTTACGTTCTTATGAAAGCATAATAAAGACAAGATAACATGAGAGTAATCAAAAAAAGATCTCGCTGCCCTAGCCACCCACCCCTGCACAGCTCCACTTAACTTACATGCACCCCCGTCTTTCCCTTTAACGGCCAAGTCACTATCTACTCTGGCATAAAGGTAACAGGATTTACAAGACTGTGATGTTGTTGGAGGCATCATCAGGGATCTACAAAAAGAGAAAAACTGCGTCACAAAACTAGGATATGATATGGAAATGGCAAACAAAATTAAAAGCACACTAGGAAAAACACAGCACATAGCACATATATCTAAGGGAAAACACTAAAAGCGAAACAATATAACAAAATCAAGAAGGGCAGAATGAGTAACAATCTAAATACAACATATGGAAACAGAAATATGGAAAAGTTACAGTTGAGGAAAAACGCAGATAGGAATATATAAAATCCGTCACTAGATACACTAAGTAGGTCAAGCGAGACCGTAACTGTCCAGATGAAGAGGTGAGGCCACGTTGGGCTCGTCTGATTCTCGCTGACCTTCTCAACGTGAGACCGTGTTCCTGGTGTACAGGGATGGCCGAGTCGGTAGCTTGTGGCGAGTCAGTGACGTGTCCCATTCGTCTGCGTCCTATTGGCGGGTCAAGAAAGAGCTGTATGGCGGTGGTCATTATTGTCTGAATGTTGATGACAGGTGCTTTCTCTCTAACGTGAATGGCTTCTAATATCGGTAGTCTCCTCCGATCACTGCAATTAGTAATAATTTTGGTGCTATTCACTATAATTTCCCTCTGTTCATGTTCCACCTTCTTGTAACTGGAGCGAGGGGCGGCTGCTCGGGGTGCAGGATATATGTCCAATGTACTTTATGTGGTGGGGATGACAGTCCCCAGTATTGCATCGGTACCCATATACCACACCGGAACGATTCAAACTTCCAGACCTACCTACCAAATTTTTGTTCTTTACGAGTGAACATGTTTTCGGGTTGTTGTAGTTTATTATCAGACTGACGTCCTTGTCTTCATCAAACGCTTTGCAGTTTCTAGCCATCACATCTCACACAACCTCCTCCTCCTTTCGATATGTTGTCGTAAATATGCTCCTGTCGTAAACTTTATTGCTCTCACGTTGAGGTCGTCTGTTTGCCGCGAGAAGTTGCTCCATCATGTTATTCACAATGACATCAAATTCAGTGTCTGAATATCCAATTTTGATTAATATTTGCCGGACACGTCGAAATTCTTGGTGTAGAAGTTGCCAGGTTGAGCACACCTTGATCGCTCTCCTCACGTGTGCACGAATGACACTGCCCTTGTAATTCTGAGTGCATTTACTTATTACATTCATGCATTTACCTTGGTTGAGTTGGTGGGCTTTCTGTACACGTCAATGACGAAAGATCCTGTTGCGGCACACCATTACACCCAAAAAAGGAATCTTACCATTTTTATTCAGCTCTGCTGTAAATCTTAAGCCTGAAGCTGCTTGGAGTCGGTTACGAAGGTTTTTCAGTGAGGTTAAATCATCGACGCAGATAAAAATGTCGCCAATATATCTGCAGTAAATCTGAGTGTGTTGCTCTCAGGTCGCAGTACTGCAGTTTCGACATATGACATAAATGTTTGCGCAAAGAAAACCGTTCGAGGATACCCCATGGCAATTCCGTCCAACTGCCGATAAAGCTTGCCTTGCGGACATCTGAAATTTGCTTCCATGGTGCAGATACGTAACATTTCTTTTGATAGATTTCTGGGCATCTTCAGGGAAGGTAAGACATGGTGTTGGTAAACATAATCCAGGATTATGTCTATTGTCCTCTCCAATGGTACATTTGTGAAGAGAGACTCCACATTCAGGGAAGGTGTTATTTCCTGCGGTTCTTTATTCCTAAGGATGGATGTCAATAAACTCTTCAGTTGACTGTAGGGAGTAAGTAGTCGGGATGTATGGTGAGATCAATTGCTTTAATTTCTTGGCTAACCTGTAGGTAGGTGAAGGGATCTGGGAGATGATCGGCCTTAGAGGGTTTCCCAGCTTGTGCATTTTGACGTTTCCGTAGAAGTATCCTGGTTCAAAGACGCCCTTTAGATCGAATTTGATGTCCTTCACAGCATTCGCAGCCGTAATTAATGCGTTAAAGCACTTTTTGAGGCTATCTGTGGGGGTTTCTCGAAATCTGTTGAAATTTTGTTGGATCTTGCAGTATGGGCTCACATTTCTCTAGGTAATCATTATGGTCAAAGATGACGTAATTGTTAGATTTGTCTGCACATCTGACAACGATCCTCTCTTTATTACGTAATTGTTTCGCTGCTTCCCGTAGACGTGGTGTAAGAAGTCCTATCGAAGGGCGGTGCCTGCTTTTGGTACTCTCGGCCTGAAACTGTTCCTGCAAGTCGGGATTCACTAGAATTTTCCCATCTCTATGCAATTTACAAAAGTCATCATAGAGGAAAGAAAGTCTTGCCTTCTTGTTAACCTGTTCATATTTTGGGGCTACGTGACAATTGATTCCTATATCAAGGAATTCTGTTTGGTCCTCAGACATTTTTTTTTTTCGTTCCCTTGAGAAATTAGTAAAACTTTCTGTAGGTTGAGGAGTAGTAAGTGAGCCACAATATTGCCTCGATAGTCTTTTCACGATGCAAGTCTCCACGGTCCTAGCATGCGTCTCAATAATATTGTGAAAAGCCTCCTCTGTACGTAGTCTAAGATCATGATAAATTTCAACCTCATTGTATTTCGCAGTAGATTCCTTTAAACCTTCTTTAAGTCTTACTAATTGCCTTTCTTTCAGACGTATTTTTTTCTCTGTCAATTTCTTCCGTAAGTCATTCCTTTACTGCTCAGTCGTAAAGTTGTAAATCACTGCAAGCTGGGAGAACAGAAGAGGGTGTAGTGAAATGGTTTGGACATATAAAACGAATGAGTGAGGAAAAGTTGACTTAGACGATATATGTGTCATAGATGGAGGGAGCAAGGAAAAGCGGGAGACCAAATTGGAGATGGAAGGATGTAGGGAATGGGATTTTGAGCGATCGAGGCCCGAACATGCAGGAAGGTGAAAGATGTGCACACAGTTCCGTGAAATGGAACGATGTGGTATACGGGGGTCGATGTGCTGTCATTGGACTGAATCAGAGCGTGTGAAATGTCTGGGATAAACCATGGAAAGTTCTCTAGGGCCTGGATATGGATAGGGAGCTGCGGTTTTGGTGCATTACACATGACACTTAGAGGCTGAGTGTGAGCAAATGTTGCCTTTGTCGTCTGTTTCCTGGTGCTACCTCGCTGACGCATGGGGTGGCGATGCATTTTCCTGTGGGGCGGGTGCGTGTATGCGTATGTATGTGTATATGTATTTGAACATATACGCACAATACATACATATACATACACAGGCATATACACATATACACATGTACATATTGATACTTACTCGCCTCCATCCATCTCTGAAGCCAACCCGCCCACAATAAATAGCATCGCCATCCCATGCGTCAGCGAGGTACAGCAAGGAAACAAACTTAAAAGGCCACAATTGCTCACACTCAGTCTCTACCTGTCATCTGTAATGCCCCGATACCACAGCTCCCTATCCACATCCACGCCCCACAGACCTTTCAAGGGTTTACCCCAAACGTTTCATATGCCCTGGTTCAGTCCACTGACAGCACGTCGACCCCAGTATACGACATCGTTCAATTTCTCTCTATTCCGTGCACGCCTTTCATCCTCCGGTATCTTCAGGTCCCGACCGCTCAAAATCCCTTTCACTCCATCTTTCCACTTCCAATTTGGTCTCCCGCTTCTCCATGTTCCCTCCACCTTTGAAATATATATCTTCTTTGTCAACCTTTCCTCACTCTTTCGTATCATATGTCCAAACCATTTCAACACACCCTCTTCTGCTCTCTCAACTACACTCTTTTTATTACCACATATCTCTCTTACCCTTACAATAGTTGCTCGATGAAACCATCTCACAACACATATCTTTATTAAACATTTCATTTCCAATACATCCACCCTCTTCCGTAAAATTCTATAACCCATGCATCGCAACCATATAATATTGTTTGAACTACTAAGCCTTCAATCATACCCATTTTTGTTCTCCAAGATAGTGTTCTCTCCTTCCACACATATTTTCATCGCTTCCAGAACCTTCACCCCCTCCCCCACCCTATGACTCACTTCCTCTTCCATGGTTCCATTTGCTACCAAATCCATTTCCATATATCTAAAACACTTCACTTGCTCCAATTTTCCCCATTCAAACTCATTCCCCAACTAACTAGTCCCTCAACCCTACTGAACTTAATAACCTTGCTCTTATTCACATTTACTCTCAACTTTCTCCTTTCACACACTATTCCAAACTCAATCACTAACTTCTACAGTTTCTCACTCGAATCAGCCACCAGTGCTGTATCATCCGCTAACAACAGCTGGCTCACTTCCCAGGCCCTCTCATTCCCAACAGACTACATACTCGCTTCTCTCTCCAAAACTCTTGCATTTTCCTTCCTAACCACCCCATCCGTAAACAAATTAAACAACCAAGGGGACATCACACACCCTTGACGCAGACCAACCTCACTGGGAACCAGTCAATCTCTTCTTTTCCTACTCTTACACATACCTTACACCCTTGATAAAAACTTCTCACTGCTTCCAGCAGTTTACCTCTCACACCATAAATTCTTAAGACCTTCCACATAGCCTCTTAGTCAACCCTATCGTAAGCCTTCTCCAGATTCATGAATGCTACATATAAATCTATCAAAGTATTTCTCACATACATTCTACAAAGCAAACACTTAATCCACACATCCTATACTATTTCTAAAACACCACTGCACCTCCCCAATCTGATGTTTTGTACATGCCTGCACTCACTTTATCAATACCCTCCCAAACGATTTTCCAGGAATACTCAACAAACTTATACCTCTATAGTTTGAACACTCACCTATATCCCTTTTGCCTTTGTACAGTGGCACTATACACGCATTCCGCCAATCCTCAGGCACTTCATCACGACCTATACATACGCTGAATATTCTTACCAACCAATCAACAACACAGCAGCCCCTTTCACAATAAATTCAACTGAAATACCATCCAATCCTTCGGCCTTGCTTCATTTTTATCTTCTGCAAGGCTTTAACCACTTCCTCTCTCTCCACCAAACCACTCTCCCTGACTCTCTTACTTTGCATCCAAATCCGACCAATACACCCTACATCTGCGTCTCTGTCGTTAAGCACATTCAACAATATTTCAAAATACTCATTCTATCACTCCCTGTTATCACTTCCCCCGTTGACCCCTTCACCGACGTTCCCATTTGTTCTCTTGTGTTACGCACTTTATTTACCTCCTTCCAAAACATCTATTTATTCTCCCTAGAGTTTAGCGATATTCTCTCAACCCAATTCTCATGTACCCTCTTTTTCAACCTTTGCACCTTCCTCTTGACCTCCTGCCGCTTTCTCTTATACATTTCCCAGTCATTTGCACTCCTTCTTGTTAAGTATCGTCCAGACGCCTCTCGTTTCTCTTTCACTAACAACTTCACTTAATCCCACCACTCACTACCCTTCCTAACCTGCCCACCTCCTACCTTTCTCTTGCACATGCCATCACTGCTTCCCTGAATACATTCCATTCCTCACCCACTCCCCTAACTTCACTTGTTCTCACCTTTTGCCATTCTGCAATCAATCTCTCCCGATATTTCTTCACACAAGTCTCCTTTCGAAGCTCATTCACTCTCACCACTCTCTTCTACCCGACATTTCTTCTTTTTTGAAAACCTCTACAAATCTTCACCTTCTCCTTCACAAGGTAGTGATCAGACATCCCACCAGATGCCCCTCTCGGCATATTTACCTCCATAAGTCTCTCTTTTATACGCCTATCAAGTAATACGTAATTTGATAATGCCCGTTGACCATCTCTCCTACTCACATACGTATACTTGTGAATCTCTCTTTTTAAACCAGGTATTCCCAATCACTAGTCTTTTTTCAGCACACAAATCTACGAGCTCTACACCATTTCCATTCACAACACCAATCATACCCTCAACTGCCACATTACTCACCTTCTCATTTAAACCACCCATCACTGATATCCAGTCTCGTGCACCAAAACTGCTGACACACTCGCTCAGCTGCTCTCAAGATCTTTCTTCTCATGACCAGGTGCTACCTCGATGACGCAGGGGGTGGCGATGCTATTTCCTATGGGGTGGGGTAGCGTCAGGAATGGATGGAGGCGAGCAAGTATGCATGTGTATATGTATGTATATATGTATATATTGGTATGTATTTGTATGTATTGTGCATATATGTTTATGTATGTTTATATGTATGTATGTGAGAGTGGATGGATCTCTCTCCGTCTGTTACCTGGCACTACTTCGCTAACGCGGAAAACAGCGATCAAGTATAATAAATATGAATGATATATATATATATATATATATATGACATATACCCAGGTAAAGGAACTCGATGTTTGAGGAAGCATCTCAGATCACCAGAGGTAGCGATAAGTACGGGACTCGAACGTCGTGTCTGAGGAACTTCCAGGCGCTACTGGGCGAGGGATGGAGCCAAGAATCCGCTGGCGCTCCGGAAGGGGTGTGAGAGCCGGAGTTACGGGGGCCGCCCGCTGGCCGAGTGGTGTTTCCCGCTAATGTCTGCGTGTGAGACGCCTCAACGCCTCGCGCCAGGGAAGTTCTTGTTCAAAAGGCTCGCCAGGCCTTAGCCTAGCCCGGGCCCTTGATTCTAGACACACACACACACGCGACCTCTGACGGGACGAGAGGCTATCGTGGCTTTTTGTTGGCAGTGTTTTCTCTCTAGCTTCTCTGGAACTTGTTCCTTCGTCACGGAACGTCAGGAAAAAAAAAGTTCTGAAGAAGGATTTTGGGTTTTCTTTTAATCTAGACTTTAGATATACATAAATTTCCATTTTTATGAATATATGCAAAGGCAAACACGTGCCCCCACTAAGATATACATACAATATGCAATAATCACTCAACAGCTTAGATTATATTACGTTTCTGGTATAATCTTTAGGCCCTCCATGGTGTAGTGGGAAGTGTTACTAGCCGAGAGAGAACTTGGGCCCGCCTGGAGTCGGGTGCGGCAGAAAGCCCACATCCAACCCAGTTGTTCATCCTTCCCTCGGGGCTGGTTGATAAATGGGTACCTGACTTGGGCTAAGTTGTGTGTGTGTGTGTGTGTGTGTGTGTGCGTGCGCGTGCGTTCGTATATACATGTAGGAGTAGTGACCACGGACATATACACAATGTTAAGAAGTTGCAACACAAGCGTAGAACTCTCTCCCCGTGACACGCAATCAGTGCTCACAATAGTAATCACGTGTATATATATAGATAAAGCACACTTGCGCAACAACATACACAAAAACAGGCACATTCAAAACATGACACAATCCGGATTCACTTAACTTTGATCTAGTATATATATATATATATATATATATATATATACATGCAAAACCTTCACTTCACCGTGAAGTAAATGCACAAACTTTAATTATTTTCTTTCCAGTGGTGAATGTGTGTGTATATATATATATATATATATATATATATAGGTACAAAAAATAGGGGAGAGTAAAAAAGAGTATTATTCTACTCCTTCGATACTACTACTACTGAAAAGTTGTTAATCATCAAGTGAAATTACCATGGGGGCCCATAGCCATGGTTTTAGCAAAACCCCTTAAGATATCAAAAACCCAAATAGGCCAGTGGACTGCCAAGCATACTATAACTACTCGCTTACCTGTAGGCTACGGAAAGGTCGCGCATAATCTTACATTTGATATCTAATTCTATAAACAGAAACATGGCATGAATCCTAACACACCTGCAACAATAAACCAGTCTATTGCACTTAAACACTTCATAGCAAGCGATACAGTGCAATCCTGCCGCACAGCATGACACTGACTAGCGACTTTGCTAAGTCACTGATGGCAAAAGTTCACTTGAGGCAGCATCAACAGGTTACCCTTGTCCTTCCGGCCAGGTTGGTTTGTACGTGCACGGGGATTCAGACGTGCGACGGCCAACATTCCCCAGGTCAAGTTGGTCTTTACGTGCGCTATCCAAGTGCAGAACGGTACTCCCAGCATACGTTCTTGGTACGGCTCACTGTTTCCATCTACACTGTTGCCGACCATGGCTGGTGCCTGACAGGTGTCCCAGAGGTTCCCCACGTGCCCCGCAGGGACCCTGTTGGAACTGAAGTTATCAGTGTCTCTTGAAGACGTTATTGGCTCGTTACTCCTACAAGGAAACGAGCCTTGCGCACTTTAATGAAACATCTTTTGTACGAGAGCGAGATGTAGCTTACCGGGATTCCTGGAAGATGTTAGTGTTATACCCCCGGGCTGGGCAAACTGTCTCCAAGGTGGGCGAATACTCACTGACCCCCAAGTCTCTGTTTCTGAATAACTGTAGGACGCCAGTTGTTATATTTCCAAGGCATCTATTTCAGTTTCCTTGGCTAATTACTCCGCTAACTTGCTTTGTCACTTTTCCGCGCTTGATACATTTCAGTTGTCACATGAATTCTCTATCATTATTCTTACAATCTAAAGTTTTCTTTGCTGCTAGCTAACTTTACAAGAATATCCTTAATCGGTAATCTCTCAAGGCGTGGGTAAGGTGTGTGATCACGTGCTCTGACGGTTCCCTGGCACAAGAGACCTCGGCGTAATGTTTAGACATCGCACACACACACAAAAGCTTCTTACCTTCCATACTGCTCCGTCCTGTTACACACACACACACACACACACACACACACACACACACACACATACATATATATGTATACAGATAGATAGATGGATATTTTTTTTAGATTATACTTGATCGCTGTTTCCCGCATCAGCGAGGTGGTGCCAGAAGACAGACGAAGAAAGATCCATTCACTCTCATACACATATACATATATGCACAATACATATATATACATACCAACATATACATACACATGCACTTACACATATACACATATTCGTACTTGCTCGCCTCCATCCATTTCTGATGCTATCCCGTCCCACAGGAAATAGCATCGCCACCCCATGCGTCAGTGAGGTAGCGCCAGGAGACAGACGAAAAGGCCACATTCTCTCACTTAGTCTCTAGCTGTCATGTGTGTGTGTATATATATATATATATATATATATATAGATAGATAGATGCAGATGGATCACAGAACATGTGATTCAGGAATATGCTGGTAGCTACACAGAAAATGAAACTCTAAGATCTGAGCGCTTTCTTGATTATTCGTTTCATCAGGAATGCACATGAAGCCACTTGGATCCTCGTGTTTCAAATTCCATATGGCTATATATATATATATATATATATATTATCCACAGGACACCTTACTACAATAACGAGTCCTAACGTTACGTAATGCTGCGCTACTTACGGTAGCGGGGAACTGATGGACTCCTTTGGAGTGAGACGTTCTTCGACAACACAAACACGGCAGCTCTCTCTACCTTCTCATGTCTTTCCCAATAACTATGACCTGGCTCATTTCAAGAGACAGGTCTTTCACTTTCTCAAAAATTCGTAAATACTTCCCCTGTCTTTTCTTCCCGTTTCTTGATTCTCCCTATTTTTCAGTTAGGTCCCGGCCTTGATATGGACTTTTGTCCGTGACTGGAGCCTTCAACATAGAAAAAAATAAAAGCCTGAGTTTAAGACATCATCCCGTATAGTAGCAACGGGTAAAGAGAAGGAACTCTCTTACTAGGAATAGTATGGATTTCTGTATCCTTCACGAATATCTCTTTTGGCAACTAGTATAGGTGAAGACAACTATGTGAACGCTGGAGAGGAAAGGTCGGGTGCCAGTTGTTGGTCAGGTCATTTGATTTTAACTAACCAATACACGTCGATTTTAGATCGTTAGGTAGGTAGTTTTTTACGTTGTGCTATCGTGGTGGTGGATAGTGAGGTGTGGTTAGGTTTGACCACCTAGTGGTGGTGGAGAGTGAGGTGTGGTTAGGTTGGGCCATCCTGGTAATGGATGGTGAGGAGTGGGTAGACTACTCCATCGCTGTTGTGGATAGCGAAGCGTGGCTTGGTTGCACCACCCTGAATACAAATGCATGCAAATGATAGCAAACGGCAACAGACCAAACAATCCTAACGAGGCTGTTTATGATAGCAGAAGAGAACAGACACTCGTTGGTTAGTGTGGTAGTAGAAAAGACATTTTTCAAATAGTCATTTGTGGATTTGAAGCGAAATATAAAGTCTCTACGTAAATATATCTATGGTACTGCTTCCCCTCCCACCACTGTAGCATGGTCGGTAGAGCGTTCGCCTTCTAGCCCAAATTCCGACATTGGATCCCGGGCTGGAACGCTTCGCGAGAATCGATGTAGATGGTACTGCTTTTTCATCTACTCTGATAGATAAATCCTTCCATATTTCAACAATACTTTTTGAAGGAAAAGTATTTCGCCTAATTAGAGATAGAAATTAGATCCTTAAGTAGCTCGTTAGATCGATATTGCTGAAGCCTTTAATACTTTTTGAATACCCGTATTAGATCATCTCTAAACTTTCTCTTTTCTAAACTACGTAAATCTAATTCGTTTAGTCGGTTGCCATGGGATTTATTTTTCTTTTTGAGGTCGGAAATCATCTTGGTAGCTCGTCTTTGTACTAACTCCATTCTTTTTGCGTCTTCTCTCAATTTGGATGACTAAAACTAAACACAATATGGAAGATGGGAACGTACCAGCGAGTTGGAAAGAGCGAGGATATTCCCCTAGACTTATATTCGAAAATTCTTTCAATGAAATTAGTCTTGGATAGTCAGGTGTGGCTTGTTTGCACCAACTTATTGGTGGATAGTTAGGTGTGGTTGGGTTGCCCCCATCCTGGTGGAGGATAGTTAAGTGAGGTTAGATTGCGCGATCCTAGTGGTTAATAGCGAGGTGTAGTTAAGACGCACCATAGTGATGATGGACAGTGTAGTGTAGGTAGGCTGCGCCAACCCGATCGTAGGTTGACAGAGTGGTAAACTAAGAAACTGATGATGAGAGGTCAGGAGACCACAGTGTCCTTATGGCTAGCTCTCTTGGATTGTTGACCAGGCCGGAAAAAATCTATCCAACGGAATCCCTTAACCCACCAGCAAAAGCGGCTTAATTTCTGAGGTCAATACGCGAGAGATAAAGTGCAGAAGGCATCCGAGATTTGGGGACAACTCGTGGCTTAGTGTCGGCGCGTCTGACGACCTCAAAGGGAGTAATTACTATAATATCGGCGCCTGAATCCCTTCTCCCCCGCCCTAGTATCGCCTACCGCCCTCCGGGGAGCAAGGGAGCTTATCCCTGGACCGCTCCCCGTATAGCTCATCGACTGCACTGAATTTCATCGCACGTAACTGATAGCATACGGTAGGCTGATGGACATCCACGTGTACGAAAACTCGTTTTATGCTCCACTTTTCGACAGATTTTATGACAAATGCAAATCGAAACTAATTTTTCGTATTAGCAAGGTTAGATTAGGCGGTAATCCCGGGTAATCCTCACCCTCTCGCTCATCCCTCACGGCTCGGCGAGCCGAGCTCTCTGAGGAAACTTCTGTCCATTGAGAAGATAAAGAGGCCAAGAGTTGTAAATAAAGACGGAGAGGGAAGCGGAGATGGGGCGATAAGCGGCGGTGGTGTTTCGGGAGAGTTAAGCTCATGGGAAAAAAAGAAAAAGCTTCTCTCGCCCATCATCCAACTTCTAGACTCCTTCACCAACCTCGCCAGAATATTCGTCTCTGTATTCGTCTCGATATTCGTCTCGATATTCGCACCTTCATATGAACCTTGCTTGATACCAAGCTTGATCTTTAATGAGATGGTGTCGTGTGTGAACTTACGTTTTTGTGATTCGATCTTGCAGGAAGATTAACTACTCGTAGGAATGGGTTCAGATCATTTGCCAGGGTCAGTACCGACGCCGAGATAAGGTGTCAGATGGCTATACCTCTTGGGATATATATTCCCGATTACGAGCGAGCAAGGGTACCTCTTGGACGATAGGAGGTGCTAATACTTTTAGGTTAGCTGAGACGGCACGGGCAGCTGATTGCTCTAGCCAAGGCCCTCTCATTAACGCTATGTATATACATATACATACCCTAGCCAATACATCGACCAGCCCTTTGGGGAAGAGATAAATAGCTGGGTTGAATGTAGACCGACTCAACCAGGATTCGAACCTGGTAAATGATTTGTGTCGAGTTCGAGTGTTCGGGTATCGAAGACCCAATTTAGTGGCGATGGGGAAGGTGTGTTCCCCGAAGCTAACATGTTTTGATGACAGGCAAAATAAGATTAAAAATCTGTCGAAATCGACACTGCAGTATTCTGTATCACATTCGTAGGACTGACACAGGGGCATACAGGCAAAAATGGCTAAAGAATCCCATTCACTGTGATTTTTTTCTCTCTGGATTTGACTGAAAAGTGATAAAGAGGCGTGGTTAACTATTAAGTTGTTCATCCTGACAATTCTCTTGTAAACCTGAATCACTAGAGTTAGACTCCGTTTTATGGGGGACACAGAGATGGAAGAGAGACTGATGATTCCCCTTCAGTACGTGCAGTTCTAAAAACACCATTGCAAAGTCAAAGACCACAGGCACAGGTAATCTGAGGACGTTGAAATGATTTGGGCAACTGTACAGCGAACTGTGTCGATCTTGTGATGAGGAAGGAAATGGATGAAGTGGTGAATGAGAGGGAAGGTGAATGAATGAGTGAGTGAGGGAGGGAGATGGGGGAGCTACAGTGGGAGGCGCGAGGGAAATTAAGGTGTGGTTAGTGGAAAGGGGAATGAGTATGTGAGAAGGGAAATGTGGAAGAGGGAGCAGGAGAAGAGATGGAGTGTGTATCGTGAAAGAGGGGGCGGAAAAGAGGGGGGGTTCGAATGGGCTGGGGAAGATTGAGAGGGGCGAATAGGGCGCTAGAGTGAGAGTTTAGGATACGAGAGAGAGAGAGAGAGAGAAAGAGAGAGAGAGAGTGGATCCATAGATGAGGAGAGGAGACTCGTTGGATTAAGTGATGCGAGTGGAGATATTTGTACGTTGGGTGAATGAGGCGCTGGAAGGGATGAGGAACAGATGGGAGAAAATGAGGGAATAAGTGAAATGGGTAAAGATGGGTTTGGAAAAGTGGGATGAGAAAGTGGATGAGGGGATAGGAGGATGAGATGAGTGAGGGTGGAAACTGAGGAAGGGAATAGGTAAGGGTGGAAGAGAAGAAGTGGAGTGGAGGTGGAATAAGGCAGGACGGAAAGGTGAGTAGATTAGGGAGGAAAGGGCAGGTGGAACGGGTGGTGTGCGTGGGCAGGAGAAGGTAGATGGAACATGGCGTGGGAGGGAAGTACGTTGTTTGGAAGAAGGATGGAGAAGAATGAAGCTATTAGGGATGGAGTCGTGGAATTAGTGGGAGGGAGGGAAAGGTAGATGGGGTGTGTGGTGGGAGAGGAGCTGTGTGGTGGGAAAGGGATGTAGGTAGGATAGGGATGTAGCTAGGATAGGTAAGCCTGGGATGGGAAAGTAAGATGACTTGTGGTGGTGAGTGTTGGGTTTGTGGAGATGGAATAGAATGACTAGGATGGGAGAGGGGAAAGAGGGAGGGAATATCTTCGATGTGGGTTATTAGGCGAGTTATGGAACAGAAGGATGGAGGATGGAACAGAGTGGAAGTCTCGTGAAGTAATACGAGAATGGAATGGGTGAGATAAGGAAGGGGTGTTGAGATCTATTTAAGGACAGGGAGATGGAGATGTCTTAGGATAGGATGGAACAGATATGGGATATATATATATATATATATATATATATATATATATATATATATATATATATATATATATATATATAATCTAGCCTAAGCCAGGTACCTATTTTACTGACCAATCCCGTGATGGATGAATGGCTGAGTTGACTATGGACCAACTGCGGCAATCAGGATTCAAACCTATGTGCCTGACCCTGGATGGCCCCGTTAATGCATTATTGTCAGGAATGCTAACCACTACACTACGGAGGTCCAAGATGACATTTTCACTCAGAACATGAGAGATCTAGTAACTACTACTTTTCAAACAATTATCCACTGCTTAAATCTGAGGATAAACATACTTCAGTGCAACACAGTCTGTGACATATAGCGATGGAATACTGAATCAATATATGACAGTAACCGGAAAAATTGGCATCATATGTGGGAAGGCATAGTCAGGTGCCAGGGGTGGTGACCGGCCAGCTGTAGGCGAGGTAGTAGGATGTAAGCTTATGACAGATATGCTCCCTGTTGTAAGTGTAAGGAGAGGATGGTGTCTGGGAGGCAAGGGATTTAAGGGACAGGTCAAAAAAATTGAAAGTGAAGAAACAGTTACTGAATACTTTAATTAAGGTAATATTTAATCAGAATGCCTTACTATGTGATAAATATATATATGTATAATATAATATGTATAAATAAAATAAATAAAAACGTTAATATCGACACTTGTGTTTCTGTGTGTATGTGTGTGTGTGTGTATGTGAATTTTTTTGCTTTTTCTTGCGTGTGAATATTACTTGTGTATTTGACTTTTGCACTGTTGTTGCCCCGTTTCTTAACCTTATAAGAACTCACTATTTTTTTTCATCCCACTGTCTACAACACACACACACACACACACACCTAACCCATGCTTCAATTTATTATTTTCCTTAGACGCACATCTATTTCATTGTATGATCTTGTTTGCAAGGAAGGCGCCAAACAGCAGACCATAAGTTAGGGTTGCTACTTCGAGCAACTGGGTGACGTCATTTAGAGGGCGGGGCTTGTACATGACGATGGTTACGAGTATAAAGCCCCGCCCTCCTGCTCACGTCATCCGGGTTGCTCGGAGTAGCAACTCTTCCTTATGATCTGTTCCAGTACCCCCCCCCCCCAAAAAAGCTCACAGAAGCCATTGCTGACATGATATTTTGAAAGACGAGGATGGTGCACACACACCAGCAATTTTCCAAAGAAAACATGAGCGGAAGAGGCGCCAAACAGCATATCATAAGGTTGGGTTCCTTCTCCGAGCACCCTGGTGACGTCATGTGTAGGGCGGGGCCTGGACACGACGATGGTTACGGGGTATAAAGCCCCGCCCTCCTGATGACGTCATCCGGGATGCTCTGAGTAGCAACCCTATCTTATGATTTCCTGTTGCATTACCCCTCCAGCTTACGGAGGCCTTTCCTGGCGGGATATTTTGAATGACGAGGATGGTGCACATACACCAGCAATTTTCCAAAGAAATGAGCGGAAGAGGCGCCAAACAGCAGATCATAAGGTTGGGTTCCTTCTCCCAGTACCCGGGTGACGTCATGTGGAGGGCGGGGCCTGGACACGACGATGGTTGCGGGGAATAAAGCCCCACCCTCCTGATGACGTCATCTGGGATGCTCTGAGAAGCAACCCTACCTTATGATTTCCTGTTGCATTACCCCTCCAGCTTACGGAGGCCTTTCCTGGCTGGATATTTTGAATGACGAGGATGGTGCACATACACCAGCAATTTTCCAAAGAAAACATGAGCGGAAGAGGCGCCAAACAGCAGATCATAAGGTTGGGTTCCTTCTCCGAGTACCCGGGTGACGTCATGTGGAGGGCGGGGCCTGGACACGACGATGGTTACGGGGTATAAAGCCCCACCCTCCTGATGACGTCATCCGGTTGCTCTGAGTAGCAACCCTATCTTATGATTTCCTGTTTCTATACCCCTCCAGCTTACGGAGGCCTTCGCTGGCATGATGTTTTAAATGTTCAGGATGGTGCACATACACCAGCAATTTCAGAAAGAAAACATGAGCGGAAGAGGCGCCAAACAGCAGATCATAAGGTTGGGTTCCTTCTCCGAGCACCCGGGTGACGTCATGTGTAGGGCGGGGCCTAGACACAACGATGGTTACGGGGTATAAAGCCCCGCCCTCCTGATGACGTCATCCGGTTGCTCTGAGTAGCAACCCTATCTTATGATTTCCTATTTCTGTACCCCTCCAGCTTACACGGAGGCCTTCGCTGGCATGATGTTTTGAATGACGAGGATGGTGCACATACACCAGCAATTTTCCGAAGAAAACATGAGCGGAAGAGGCGCCAAACAGCAGATCATAAGGTTGGGTTACTTCTCCGAGTACCCGGGTGACGTCATGTGGAGGGCGGGGCCTAGACACAACGATGGTTACGGGGTATAAAGCCCCGCCCTCCTGATGACGTCATCCGTTGCTCTGAGTAGCAACCATATCTTATGATTTCCTATTTCTGTACCCCTCCAGCTTACGGAGGCCTTCGCTGGCATGATGTTTTAAATGTTCAGATGTTATTATTATTATTAATATTATTATTATCTTTATTATTATTATTATTATTATTATTATTATGATGATGATGATGATGATGATGATAACTAATATTATTGTTATTATTATTATTATTATAGTTATTATTATT
>JAYMFT010424302.1:0-32466 GCA_038088735.1 Panulirus argus
TATCGACCAACCCCTAGGGGTGGATGAACAGCTGGGTTAACTGTGGACTGACTGCCGCAACCAGGATTCAAACCTATACGCTCGACCCTGGGCGGCCTGTGAATTTCAATTCATTTATCAAATTTGTCACAATCATTTAGAGTTTTTCAACAGATTTTGCTTTTGGTGAAATAAGGCAGTTGTTTTCAAAGCATAGACAACAAATTTATGTATTATTTACCTAGGTCAATCCAATATTTTTGTCTATTGAAAAACTCTATACTAATACGAAAATACAACCTTATTGACAATACTGTACATTCTGCTTACTCATGATAACTATATGTTATCAAAAATAACTACAGAGATTTGGAGTATATGGAATTAATCATCATTAAGCACATTATATGTACCAAAATCTAGATTCTTAAGCCATGCAGATGTTGCATAAGCATTACTTTTGAAGACATACTTACACCAGCTGGCAGAATACTATTAACACCAGCATTTTGTAGGATGGCTTAACCCAAGTTAGTGTTAGTAAATTTAACTATCTTATGATGGGTTAGCCCAAGTTAGTGTTAAGAACTTTAATTATACCTAAGAACAAAAGGATTTTCTCATATCATAAAAAACATAATATGAAAAGTAAACAGAAGCAAAAGTAAAGAGAGAGGTGTGTTGTGTAATGCTTAAGAAATCAAATACAGTAAAAAAAAGTTTTTAATGGAAATGTAACAACTCTCCAAGTCACAGAATATTAAAGTTGCATGTATATTTACTTCTAAACACTCTATGCTCCTTTCAGGAGTTTTGGCAAGGCTATTCAGTAGTATTCCAAAATGAGTGAAAATGTTACAAACAATCTTAGATCCAAGGTCAAAGGTCATAACATGTTAGTTCTCATATAGGCAATGATGTCAAATTGTGAACATTAGTTAGCCTTTAAGGGTTGTAGTACTGGCAACGTGTATTAAACAGTGAGAATATCCACTCAGGAGCACTTAATGGATCCAAAGCTGAGGTTCACAGTATATTTACCAATATAAGAGCATGTCAAATTCCAAAGTTAAGGGCTGTAGTATATTTCTCAAAGGAAAAAAAAACAGAGACTTTTTTCTGTATTTGGACTACATATGTCACAGAGACACTTGCCTATGAATAACTCCAGACAGGAAGTACAAACACCCATCAAATAAAAAGCCAAACTTCCTAATAGAAACATCACATTCTGAATGAATAGTTATCAAGCCCTTACTGATTCTGACCCAGGATAATTCAAGTTACCAGTTCAGATACTCCTTAACTTGGCTAACCAGTAGCTAACCCTAAACTAGTCAGGATTATCTAACTATGTCTGTTCTAGAAGTTCGAAGACTGATGACAATGGTGGTTGAGAGGATAACTACATATGGTCTGAACACCATACATTTTCTATGTATGATGTTTTGCATATTCAGAGATAATTTTCTGGGGAAAGTGGGGAGGGGCAACCATTATTTCAAAATGATGTTCAAGCTAAAACCAGATTCATCTACAAAGACAGTTTGCTCCGGCATGAAGATACATTCAGACATCAGAGTATTACTTAGAATCATCAGCACTTCTGTTAGACACATAAGCACCCTCTACAAGCTGACAAATCACATTGATTCACAATAAGGAAGAGCGTCATTCTTGACTAACATATACTAAGACCTAATCATTACGATCAGCAAAATTGAGAGTAACTGTTGACTTGCATTTACTGCACTAAAAGATCCTGTCTCTTCAGACTTATGGATAAACACTCTGATCTGTAAATTCAACAATGTTGATTTTATAAGCTTACTGACAAAATAAACATTACATCTCAAGTCAAGCGGTTGTAAGGTTCCTACAATATCATATCTTGCCGGAAAAAATTTAACCAACAGCATTCTTGTAGTCTAGAGGAAGACTTTGACCTAATAATAACTGATCAGAACTTCTAAAGCATTAAGCAAACAATTTCATACCATACTGAAACAAACCGTTTCACCATCAGATCTGTACTTACAATATAAGGCAATACTATGTACTTGTTCTCCTCCAGCTATCCCTATACAAAGAGTATATGTTGCAAAGTTATCTTGTTAGAGCTAAAATTACATAGTTTTTTTTTTTGTGTGTGTATGTGACGTCAATGGCCTGTCAATCAACTGTAACAGCGTATGTGAAGAGGTCAGGGAAAACCACAGAAAGATATGTGGGGCTTGACTGTGAATAGGGGGCTCTGGTTGTGTGCATTATAAATGACAGCTAGAGAATGGAAGTGAGCAAATGAATCCATTCTTCATCTGTTCCTAACACTACCACACCATGCAGGAAATGGTGAACAAGTGTGAACCACAAAACGATGGATTGAGACTGAAACCATGAAAAGCATTCACAGTTTCACAAAGAACATTATCTTCAGAGAGCTATAAAGCTACTCTATGGTTATACTAAAGTGGGACATCTATGAAGCAATAATGTCATTCCGCCTCAAACATATCATCTTCATCAACAAATAGTCTTTTACCAAAGTATGGTTTACGCTTTCTCTTTATAAGCTTGTATAAACGGTGAGGCTTGCATTTCTTGAGAAGCCTTTTAGGTCAACACAGTTGAATTCTCTATGAGACATATATGGCTTTTGAAATCCACTGAAGATATTACAGCTATGGTCAATTTCCTTCTCACATGCTTCTCTTTTTTTTTCTCTATTTCCTGTGCAGTGAGGTAGTGCCAGGAACAGGTGAAGAATGTCCCCATTTGCTTACATCCACTGAAATCAAAGCATCCTGTCCACAGCCAAGCCCCACAGACCTTTCAGTTTGTCCTGTCTGCTTTATATGCTCTGATTCAGCCTAATGATAATACATCACCCCTTGTATACCATATTGCTCCAATTTGCTCTACCCCTTAGACAACTCACACCGTCCTGTGTACTTTGGCGAAGCTGGACTCAAAAATTTAGTCTATATGATCAATTAAAATTTATGCACATCATGCCCAGTCATTCTTATGATAATTACAGCTATTGTTTGCTCTCAACAGATGACATGTAAAATCTGGGGATTAACAGATCTAACAAGGTGATGGCAAGTTTTCTACCAGCAACAGAATAACACCCATTTGCAGATGGTAACTGCTGATTATTCAAGGAAATAAAAGTGTGAATTGGTAAATTTGTTTTTCTGATTCTTAGGTTCTTATGTAAGAGAAGGTGTCAATTGAGTTAGGTATTCTGACTTCCTCTCTGATTGGTATTCAAACTGCCTATCTATACAACACATCAAAGGCCTCTGTTGTTAAAGAGTCAAATACAGAAAGGAGAGCAATGATATTATGAATATATATTATATTCAACAGGGTTAAGTATCAAAATATAGAGTAAGCACACAGACATAAATGTTTCTCAAAATCAAAATAAGCATGCTACGTTGGCAACATTGTGGATGCTGCAAGTTAGGTTAGCAACACTGGATGTTGCATGTTAGGCCAGCAACATGGAGAATGTTACAAGGACAAATCATGACAAGACACCACTAACAACAACATGCTCTGCTATGCACAAATGTCACCTTACCCATCAATGTCCCCCTCTGCCTCTTCACTACAAGCTGAACTATCTGCCACCTCCCTAAAATTACATATAATACATCAAAAAATTAAAGCTTTGACATGTTGTTATATAATTTATACAGTGAAAATACCATCATATATCTGAAATACATACTAGAAAACATAACAATAGCAAAAAATTAGTATAATACATAATCTATATCTCTAAAAATATCTATTTTTGATATGTAGATATTCTATGGCTAAGATCATATAGAATTTGGAAATACTGATATAAGTAGATTATATGTTGACAACAGCAGGATCTGCAACAATTAAAAGTACTTGTGAAGGAACTGAAGAGCATGCTTGAAAAGAACCAATACAACGTACCTGCAAGTAACTGAAAAATGTGTAAAAAGAGTATATGAAGAGAAGATGGTGAGTTTAAAAATATATATATCTGAGAAGTTCTTGTCACAGGGAAGAAATATCTTGTCCTGTCACAGGGAAGAAATATCTTGGGCTTTAAATAAAGAAATACGAGAAAAAGTAGTTGTGATTAGGCGGCTTACTTCTCTTTTTAAAAGCTATACAGCTTTAGAGACACTTCAACAACCAATGTGTAAAAATCATGCTACAGATGAACATTATTCATCAACCAAACTACCTCAGGAGAGCAGTTAAAGTGACTAGCTTCTGAATCCCGCTAATAAGAATTCAAGCTGGCTAGGTTTATCTAATTATAACCTATCATAAACAGAGGTAACTGGTCAAAAGTTTCATGCTGCAAAGAAGAAAATACTGTATGTGATCTTCGGAAAGCCCGCAAAAGCCAATTTACCTAATGCTACGATTATTTCAGGATAACTAAATATGATACCATCAATCATCAAAACTGAATTGGAATTTATAAATAGGCATTATACTTAATAACCATGAGTAGAGGGAATAAAGAATACCGCCTATATCCGCATGTCATAGAAGGTGACTAAAACCATGAGTAGAGGGAACAAAGAATACAGCCCATATCCGCATGTCATAGAAGGTGACTAAGTGGGTTAGGAGCAAGGAACTGGAAATCCTCCCTCCCGTATCATTTTCCAAAAGAAGGAATGAAGGAAATAGCTAAATGAGAACTGTTTTCCCCAAAAGAAGGAACAGTGGAAAGAGCCATTTGCTCTGGAGTCTATCTCACATGGGAAAAGGAGAAAACATATGAAAAAAAGAAAGCATTATGATGAAATATAAAATATCTACACAAAAACGGGACTATGATTGATAAATAAGCATTAAAATAAAAGTGCATTTTGGGGGGATCTTTTAGTTTTATAAATGGAGAGCAATTTCTTATCTCCTATATTTGTGACATCCAAAAGCCCTAAAAAACATTAACTGGAGCACAAAACTATGAATCAATACAATTGTATTGTCTACAAGTGAATAATGTGATGGAAGCTGGGTTAAGGTTTAGCCAATAATGATCCTCTGGATTTATGCGAGTCTTAATGAAACCATGTTAAAGTCTAGGTAAAAACTAGCCTTGGATTTGTAGGTTTTTATTGTAGGTTTTTAGAGTAAATCTACCTTGATACCTCTATCCAAATGCATGAAAAAGCCTTGCTAATATAACAATCTTCCACATACAAATTTCTTAACCTGTAAACTTCACAGAAGTTCTGCAACAAAGATGCACGAACTAGAATATGATCTGTCAAACTGAATGTGTGCCATCCTGAGCTGACATGGAGGAGAGCAGCTTCAGCTTGAAGAACATCAGTAAGAACTATAAACTTACAATGCAACCCTGATATAATCATTTATAGTTGTTTCCTGTAGTCTATCATGAGATAAGCTTGTCAAACTGAATTCACAGTGGGTAAATCAAGGAGCAATTTTAATTAGATAAGTAAATTTCAAAATGTTGGTCTGCCACTCAGAAAGGGTAGATCAGTTACAGTAAATATCTCTGCTGCTGGCTTTTGAATTGAGAAAAGAAACAGTGATACATAGGAGTTACTGAAGAAAAGGAGGAAGGATCATGAATATGGCCAAAAAACAGAGTTGTACTTATGCAAGTCTACACAAAGCATAAAGTTCATATTCAACCAGTTATGAACATAAAATACAGTACAGAACTTACCCATTCAGGATTTTGAGTTTTCCACTAGGAGCTTTGTCAAGATCTACACTAAGAGGTCCTTTTTTCAATTCTTCCTCAGCCTTGGCTGTATATAGTATCAAAAGCAAGACATCAGTTATTTTCCATTAATCCTCTATCATCACAATTAATATTCTATATTCTGTTTATCTAATTGTATCCTACAGCATTTCCCTACTAATTAGTATATTTGCTTATATATATATGTTTTTACATTCTCTCTGATTGAAATACATTCATTTTCACCCCACTAACTAAACACCTCCCTCACAAAATTTGTCCACTTTATATACATTCCCTATGATTGCTGTATATTTCTTCTGACTCTAGAACCTTAAGACCTCTCTCAAAGACTCATATTCCTTCACACTATTCCTCCACTTTATTTTCATCCTCTTTGACTGCTAGATATTTCTTTTGACTCTAGAGCCTTAATACCTCTCTCAAACACTTATATTCCCTCACTCTATTCCTCCACTTTATTTTCAATCTTCTTTTGTGTCTCCCTTTAACTCCACTCCCATTCTATAAACTTTTATCGTATATATATATATACATACTGTGTAACTACCTAACCTTATATCTAACATTTATAGTTAATCATATTTATGATTACACACTTTAAATACACAAAATATCAATCAGCAAATATCATACTCCACTCCACTCCTAATTCACTCACTCAATATGAAAATATCTTCAAATGAAAAGGTGATATTACATATAAAATAGTTACATACACAAATAAAGCCAAGGAATAAGGAACATCTAAAGACAATTCACCTTTCAAAATGTTTGACTTAAACTGTTCAGGTGGAATTGGGCGAACAGCATTCTTGGTCAGTGAAGCCTGATTGTTGGGTACCACCACCACATTTACATCTTTCACCTTAGTTGTGGTAGATGCTACTTTGGGCCCACTTCCATTGATGCTGTTATTGTTGCAAGTGTCTAAGTTCTTCATCTTGTTTGTCAGCATTTCTGCTTCTGTATACAATTGGATCAATTTTGTCAGTTAGTAATTAGTGCTGCAGTCTTGTGAATGATGAATTTGTATATATCAATTCTTTGTAATAACATACATTTTCACACAAAAAATAATTACCCTAATCATTGCATATGCAGAGCTTAATAATCACTGGGAGAAAAATTAAAATAAGTATATCAAAAGTATCAAGGTTCTCACTAATAAATGAGAAAATCACCAAGGTAATGATGATCATTCAAAAGTTTCATTCCATCACTGAACACACTTCTTCCCGATTCTTAATGAGTCTTTGCAAGTACTGTACCATTTAACAAGCCAGGTAATGATGATCATTCATAAGTTTTATTCCAGCATTAAGCACAGTTCTTGTAGATTCTCAAACAGCCTATGCACGTTGTCATAAAGCCCGAATAAACTTAAATGTGGACTTCTGTCCACTACAAGAATCTAAAATACAAACGGACAACATATTTATTCATTTATATGAGGGACGGTGTGGCAATGGAAATTGAGGAAGGCAAACAAGTATGAGTATGGACATGTGCGTATATGTATATGTATGCGTTGATATGTATATGTATGTATATGCACAAGTATGTGCCTGTATGTATATATGTGTGTAAATCAGTGGACGGGTCTTTCTTTGTCTGTCTCCTGGTGCTACCTCACTGACGCAGGTATACTGGGGTCTACGTGCTGTCAATGGACTGAACCAAGGCATGTGAAGCATCTGGGGTATACCATGGATAGGTCTGTGGGGCCTGGATAGGGAGCTGTGGTTTCGGTGAATTACACATGACAGCTACAGACTGAGTGTGAGCGAATGTGGCTTTTTTTCGTCCATTTCCTGACACTACCTTGCTAATGCTGGGGGTTGCGATGCTGTTTCCTGTGGGGCATGGTGGTGCCAGGAATAGATGGAGGCAAGCAAGTATGAATATGTACATGTGTATATGCATGAGTATGTATATAAATATGTTGATTTGTATATGTATGTATTGTGCATATATGTGCATGTATGTATATCAGTGTGTATATGAGTGGATGGGTCTTTCTTCATCTGTTTCCTGGCACTAAATTGCTGACGCGGGAGACGGTGATCAAGTATAATAAAAAATAAAAAAAATACATATATATCTAGCCTAAGCGAGGTACCCATTTTACTGACTAAACCCACTGGTATGCTATTCATTCTAACACATTCTCTCAGCATTATACCCCATTCATATATGTTCATTCTCTTGAGTGTGAAAAATACTGTACAAAAGAGAATATTACTCCCTATGTCAAGTCATGCAAAAATCAAACCACGAGAAAGCAGAAAAATTAGAACAATTAACAATAACCATATCTGTCTTCAAATATCAACAGATTCCATCTACATAAAGGCATAATAAGGCTTCTACTTTGGTCAAAAATCTTGACAATTCATCACAACCTCCTAAATGAAAATAATGATTCAAATAACAATATTGTATCAAAACAATAAAATCAATACTGTCACATTTCATATATTTTTATCCAATCATTTACATGCAAATTTAATGCTGTCTCAACAAACCTACTGAAATATTATGCTTCCAAGAATTTCCAAAGTCAAGAACCTAATATAACGAGTCTGTAGTACATATACTAAATGGTGGAGTGTAAGTGAAGACATGAGACTCCTAAACACATGCAAATAATTATTTCTGAGGGAGGAAATATCTGTTCTGTTGTGGAATGGGAGCGAGATGATTGATGTCTCTTCTCAAACCAGTGTGGTCTCTGCGGAATATTCTACAAGAAATGATGAAAAGAATGAAAATGTATTTGGTAAAATGACTATAAAGTAGCTCAAAACTGTCCTGATAATATTAATTGATACCATTAAAATAATGTTACAGATATCAGCATCACCAAAGCACCTTCAATGAACTGTAAATAATCATTTGGTTCACTTCCAAACAACTAGATGAAGAAAAATCTTTTCAGAACTGATTCCCTGCTCTCACTGCGAGGTACAGAAAGTTGATACTGATGCCTAATTCCAACTGTGAACCATATGACCTCTAAGGGCAGTGGCCACTGTGCAAGGGATCTAGCGTATCAAAGAGATACAGTATACAGGGAACGAAATGCTGTCAATGGGCTGAACCAGGCAATATGAAGGGGTCAAAGGAAACCACAAAAAAGTCCATGGGATCTGATTTTGGAAAGGGGGCTTTGGATTCAGTGTATTATACATGACAGCTAGAAAAAGAGTACAAGTGAATGAGTACATTTTTCATCTATTCCTTGCACTACCTCTCTATCACAGGAGACAATGAATAAGTATGAAAAAAATATATACATATAATAATGTGCCAAAATACATTAATACTAAAATGGCCTGACAAACACAAGACCCTCACAACTCACTTTTAACACCACTCTAACAGACACGCATCCATTTGAAACCACACTCCCCAGACAATCATGAGTCACACATTCCCATTATGCTCTGGACATCATCCATCCCTAAATCATGACAGGTAGTAATTACATATATCCCAAAACCCTTCATGCCCGCAATGCAGTTACCATAATAAAGACAATGAGCACTTACTATCAAATCTGTCTATATCTCTGATGCCTATTCACTCTAGGAACTCCTGTCAAGGTGGTAGCCATGGCAAAAGGGGCTCCACTTATCCCTGTCCTTACATGCCTCCCTCACATACACCATTCCATGCCTTTTTCCACTATTTTTCTCACCTCAGCAACCTTCCACTCCATCTCTCTATGTCACAGGTGGTCTTCCTCTTACACAATCCCCTTTAATCATAATATCATACACTCAAATCATAAACTCCCTATCTTCCATTCTTTCCACATGCTCAAACCACCTTAAATTATGTTTTGCCAACTCTACCATTACACAATTCATTCTCTTTGCACTCCCTGCCATACCAAATCTCACATACACTCCTTCATTTCTTTATTCATTCCATCTAGTTAAACTAAAAGCTCCTCTTAAATAACTCACTTCCAAAAGTTTCAATTATCCTCCACTTTCCGCACAAAGATGCATACACAATATCACCACACTTTATGACCTATGGTCCTAACTGGTGTATATTGCTGGCTTTATGAGCTCTACAAAAGTCTCATAAAGATATAAGGGATTCTTCGGGTAGGAAATAAGTATATAAAACTTCTTTTCTTTTTTCATACTTGATCTCCATTTCCCAAGTTAGGACAGTGCCAGGAACAGACGAAGAAAGGCCACATTCACTCACATCCATTCTCTAGCTATTGTGTGCATTGCACCAAAACCACAGTTCTCTATCCACGCCCAGGGCCCACAGACATTTCCATGGTTTACCCCAGCCACATTACATACCCTGGTTTCAGTCCACTGACAGCACAACATATAGAATCAAAACTCTCTAAAGAGTTTTCCTAAAAACTTAATTTCAAGTCTTTCTGAAATCTGTAAATGCTAAACACAACTTTTTCCCTAGAGCACTCTGTTACCTATAATAGTGCAACAATCTGGTCTAAACACCCTTTTCCCTTCCTGAAACTTTGTTCTTTCCCTATAAAGAGTTCAATTGTCAATTAAAATGATAAATCACAATCCTACCATATTCCTTGTCAATTATCCTCTGTACTTCTTGCAATTAAAGCTGGGGGGATCTATGCATTAACTTTAGCATTATACAATGGCCATATATTAGCTACTTTTTGTGCTTATCCTTTACTATTACATATACTGTATTTTTTCACTTACTTGTTGCCCTAGGGGTCCCTTTTATCTTTATTTTTATTCCCACAGTACTCAGGAAGCCAGCTGTGTCCACTGGGCAGGATCAGACGTCATAACATAGGTCATAAAGTGTAGTGACGTTGTGTATGCATCTCTGAGCAGAGTGTGCAGGAAAACTGAGCAGTGAGTGTGAAGCATCTTAACTGTGGTTGTTATATCATGGGCTTGAAAGATCCCATGCTATCTTGAACTGGTGTTGTGATGTTGTGGGGATAGGTGAAATCCCAAGCACAGGCAAGAGATTGTGACTGGTGTATCTGGGAATGTGGTTTCAGATGAGCAAATGTTATGTGGGGTGATATTTACAAATGATTAGGGATGATGACTGTCTAGTGCCTGTTGGGTCATTTCACTGTATGCGTATTTTCTTTGTGTTGTATATGTTGGGGGTAACAGGATCTATGAGAGGAGGTGGCCATAGGGAGAGGCAAGGGTAACCTTACTATTCTACTTGGGGGTTGGTGATTGGGAGTGGTTTCAATGGGAGGGATCTTGTGCTGCTCCACAAGCTTCTCTTTTTAAGTGCACTTAATCTGACCACACTCTTACAAACCATATTGTTTCCTCTTTTCCTAAAGCCTCTATAAACTTTCATCTTAGCCTCCACCAAAAAGTGATCTGCCATCCCACCAGCTGCCCTTCTCAACACACAATCATAAGTATCTCTTTAGCATGCATAATCCAATAATGCCAGCTTACGTTCTACCCCACTCAACCACTTATAAATGTGCACATCCCTCTTTTTAAACCAGGCATTCCCTATCACCAATCTCTGTACACCACACAAGATGTTCACTTTACTGTTCACATTACTAGGTGCACTGTGCTCCCAAGATTAAACCCTCAAACACCACATCATCCACTCTTGCATTCAAAACAGCCATCACAAATACTTGGTCCCTTGCTTTAAAATTGCTCATGCACTCACCCAACTCCTCCCAAAGCACTCTTCCTTTCTAAACAGGTCTCAGCAATACCTCAGGACCCTTTTTCCAGGGGCTCCTATAGCTCCATGGCTGCATTATACTAAGTAGCAGTTTAAGTCTAGACTCCTCTGAACCGACAAATTCCTTGACAAGAATGCACTATGATGATACAGTCTCACCAAAGGTGATTTTTCACTTGTGGGGTAGCTTTAACCAACTGGAGTCATCTATTTTTCACTTGTGGGGTAGCTTTAACCAACTGGAGTCATCTCACATATATACTTACATATAAATATTTCATTTATCTATTACTCCAAGATCCCTTTCTGAAATGGTCCTGTTGCTGCACTACACTCATTAGCAGGGGTAGGTGGACTCATTTGAAGCAAGAACTTCTTTGAAGAGACTACTCTCTAACAATGATACAGTAGTTTTGTAATGCATCTGGATGCTATGATACTGAGAACCAATTGAATTTTCAATTATTCTCAATTGTTTTTCCATCATATGTCTGTCTGGTTTCTGTATGGGATGCTTGTATTTTTTGGGTCATTTTAAATTTAGGAATGTGGATTCTTTATGATTACTTATAATTACTGCGACATTAGCTATAGGACTTCACCATTTGTTTTCCCTTAGTTGTTTGTTTACTGTATGCACTGAGTTTTTATATATGGCTATTTGGTGCATGTGTGATGTGCTCACATTTTTTGTCGAAAAAATAATAAATAAAATATAACAAAATAATAATTTACAAAAGTGAAGAATTTTTTTGCCATCCTGAACTGCATGAAGCATTCTTCAAACATATCCTGATACTCTATGGAAAGGGGTTGGAAGAGCTAATGAGTAGCATAAATTACCACTTGGTGTTATCGGTTGATCTGTGTTTGTGGACACAATCTGCTAGTAGTATTCTTTTAATGGAACCAAATCACCCAGCTATGCTCCTTCTATGGATGTGCCAAGTAAAGAAAAGCAGAGCATCTTTTTGAAAGACAAGTTAGCCACTATCATGAAGCTATAAGGAGATGACTGGCTGAGTAATGCAGCAAGCTTCTATGGGGTCAAAGAGTCTATGTTTCATACCATGGTTGGTAACACCCACAAGAAGATTATTTCTAAGACTTCAATATGATCACTTAAGCCAAAGACTTGGGCAAGAGACCCAGGTTTGGTTGAGTCTTTGAAAAAGTGGAGAACACACTACCTGTGTAGCTAGAAGAGCAAAACAAGAAGTGAATTCTCATCAACAGCTTTTGACACAAGAGAATGCCCTAAAGTTGTGCAGACATTGTGGAAAAATGACTGGTTCCTCCTCACCTACTAAGCCATTTCAAACAAGCAAGGGCTAGTTGGAAAAGTTCAAGCAATGTCACAATCCTCATGGCATCAACATAAAGGAAAAGGATATCAGCACTCATGAACCTGCTGCCCCTGAATCTGTGGATGAGTTTGTAAACAACCTAAAAGAAAGTGGCAACATCCTTCATCAGTAATTTAACAGCAAGGAAACAGGACTCTTCTAGAGGAAGATGCTGAAAAGATCCTACATCTCAAAAGACAAACAATTAGCACTTAGAATCAAGGCAGCCAGAGACAGGCTCACTCTTCTTACTGTGTTCTAATGCTGCTGGTGATTTTAAGAGTAAACCACTGCTGGTTTACACCAAGAAAATCCCAAGGCATTAAAGGGAGGGTGAACAGGAACGCATGAGTCAAGTTTCTGAAGATAGGTTCATGGACTGTTTCTGCCATGAATTTCTATATTACTGTGAGGACAAAACCCCTGGACACCCTAATTATCTGAATGACACGTCACTCATCTAACAGCTTAACCAATGAATTATTTTAAATATATAGTTGTATTAACTAAAGCAAACATTTCCACATACAATGATGGAGAATACAAACCTACCATATGTGACTTCCGGAAGATGTTCAATAGCAAGGATGCCCTCATCATCACCAAAAGCTAGAATGAAGCGGGTGATTCCACTGCACACAAGATTATGCAGCAACAATTTTTGAATTTGTAAAGCAGGTATAGGTTGAGGAATTTGATAATATCAAAGAGCCTGATGAACTCAAGTTAATCTCAACAGGAGGAACCATCTGCTAGGGAATTGGGGGAGTTGATTGCACGGCAATAAGAAGAGTCACAAGAAAATGTTCCTTAACACGAATTAACAATAAAGAAGCTCAATGAAGGCTTTTTCCTTGTTCGGAAAGTAACTGAAATGTTTGAGGAACCCTTTCTTCAGAGGAGCCTGAAATTGTCTTTCAAAAAGAAAATCTTCAACAAAATAATTTCATTTGAGAAAAATCTTTACAGTTACAACAACATTTACTACTAGCAAAAAATTACTGATTCTGTTAATGGGGAAGTGAATGCAAATAACATGAATATTCACGGTGATGGTTCAGTGGTGCTAACATTAAAGTTACAGTCCAACTTGTCACTACTAATCTAGCAATCTCTTTCTTTAGTGCTTTCAGTCTGATATTTCTAGCAGAGACTACACTAGTCTGGAAGATGGCACCTGCCTTCAACCCATGAAAAGCAGGAAAATTATTATGACAGACCTTTGGCATATTCTAGATAGAGCCATATGCTAGACAGCTATAAAAGTAAAACTAAAATAAACACTGGTGAGTTCTAAGTAGATGTAAATCATGCAAAATTATTGTACATGTATGCATAAAGAAGTCAGACTATACAACTTGGTGCCATGCTGCTTAAATTTTACTAAGAATAAATATCTTTCAGTTTTGTTAGTTCAAGACAATTCATTAATTCAACTTAGATAGGTTATATTCAAAAATTGAATGTCAGCAAACTGCAGAACAGGCATAGCTTTAAGTACTTCATTCGCTATCAACACTACAAGTATTACTCTTACTAATATCACTGCCATTATCATATGTGGGTTAGCCAGAAAAACATTGAAAAGGAGACTCATGATGAAATTCCCAAAACAACAATGAGGGCCTGTTTGAGACTTTCTTAGATTGTGTAATTTACTGACCTTCCCAAGGATAAGACTTAGCCAGCAGTAAACCATCATAAATATATATTTACCAGATTAAGCAGCCTGTTTTACAGCCATACTGTGCCACTAGTCTATAGCAACACTGACCACTCTTACCTATGGCCCCTGTGGGCTGTGGCAAGGCCTCTGCCCCGACCTCTTTCTTACTAGGCTTAGCCCTGGCCAGTTCATTGACTGTACTGTCCAAATAGCTTGGTACTGAAGTGTCTTTGGCCAAGCTCTTAATCAAGGTGTCTAGCCTGTCTTCAGCAGCATACGTGGCATCTTCTACAGGCCCAGGAAAGCAAGAAAAGAGAGATGAGTTTGAGACATAGGTCATCAGAATAGCGGATGATACGTGGTTTGGCTGTCTCTAAGGAGGATGGCAGGAGCCTTGTCGGTAGTGGGGTCATTTTGAGGGATGGCTGTAACAGCAACTATAACCACCCCTGACAGACTCATGCCAATACAGAAGACCATGTCAGTCATTAAGTCTAGTTCATAGCTTTCCAAATCAAGTTGGGAGTGCTAGCACAGCTATTTTTTGATGTAGAAATAAGAATGTAGAAGGATAAAAGCCATCAGAGCAGCTACAGGATTGAATGAAGGAAGATGCATACCAAAGATAAGAAAAAGAAGCAAAAGTCCTTAGGTCTGTCAAGCACTCACACGCCAAACTACAGCAGCATTCAATAAGCAACTGTTGAGTTTAGTAAAGGTAAGTAAATTCTTGAGTAACCTACTTAATATGCAGGGCTTATACAAGCACTATCATATTTATAAATACATCTATATCATATCATATCAAATATATATATATATTTTATACATATTCGCCATTTCCCGCATTAGCGAGGTAGCATCAAGAACAGAGGACTGAGCCTTAGAGGAAAAAATCTTCACTTGGCCCCCTTCTCTGTTCCTTACTTTGGAAAAGTAAAAACTGGAGGGGAGGATTTCCAGCCCCCTGCTCCCACCCCTTTGCACTCAAATCAGTTTGGAGTTCACTTCCTTACAATATTTCACAGATTTTTGTAGCTCCTCCTTCAGCAGAAGTGTTACCACTTCCTTAGCCTTCACACTAGCCCCTGGCTTTACTCCTACGACATTCCCATACCATTCTTTCCCCCCTACACATGAACTTTGTTTCACTCACAGATAGAACTACCACATTCCTTTCCTCAAACAAAGTACCTATCTCTCTCTTCTTCTCATTTTGGTTTCATTCAAACACTTTCAGATATCCCAACCTTATAATGATGATAATATTGTCCTTTTCTCTTTCTTTTTTACAATACTTTCCTTACCTTATTGTCTTACCTTAAATGTTAAATAATCTTGACTTTAGGCAGATGATCTACCGCTGCTGTAAATAGCAGACTCAACTTTTGCAGATAAAGCAGAATGGATTTACAAAAATCAGATTATGAAAAACTGGGCACTGCCATTATAAGCAGATTGAAAGCCAGCATCACAACTACAGCCTTGAGAAACTACATGAGGTACTTAGTGAAAAACAGTGTTTCCTATACATACACTTCTACAATTTCTGTTTACTTACTGTCATTCTACTGTAGAGTAGCATCAGAGGTGTAACAGCCAGTTTATATATTTCAAATACAAATTAATACTAATACTATGTTTCCTGCGGGGTGAGTTGGCACCGGAAATGGATGAAGGCAAACAAGTATGAATGTGTATATGTACGTGCATGTGTATATGTATGTACTTATGTATGTGTGTATGTATGTGTAAATGATATGTTGATATGTTGATCACACTAGTCTGTGATGATAGTTATGAGGGTGAAATTGCAATTCATAGGAGTTCATATAATTCTATTAATATGAACTCACTGAATTGCAATTTCACTCTCATATATGTATATTTCTGTACAAATGTAGCAAGGGGTTGGAAAGCCTCCCCTCTTGTTATAATTTTCCAAAAGTACAAAAGATAAAAGGGCTAAGTGAGGATTTTTTCCCACAATGGCACAGTCATCTGTTCTTGACACTACCTCGCAAATGAGGGAAATGGCAAATATGTAGGAAAAAATATACATATGTATATGTATATGTACATGCATGTATGTTTGAGAATTATTACACTGGAACAAGGCCATAAGTAGAAGCCTCATGCATTCTAGAGCCTAAAACCCAAGTTCGAGGAAATTTCAAAGTTCATCAAAATTCTCATGCCTGAACTTTCAGTTACATGTCAGTTGAACCATATCCAAAACCAGATCAAAAGTCAAATCAAACCATTAGATTCTTTTTCCTTTCTCTTACGCTAAAACACTGAGATTTGTAGATACTTCATGATTACAACAAACCTGCATAATATTCCTGGCCCTTAAAAGTTAAAGCATTGACATAATGCCAGAAATTCTGAACAATGTACAATAGTCAATGTGAACAAGTGAGTCAGCACAACTTTTACTCTAATGCAGATTGCACTTCTTATTTTTGCAAGCTTTTAGGTGAAAAGAGTTCACCCAAAATTCATAGCAATTATCATATAAAACATGCAGGAAGAAAACAACATAACGAAATGAGCATAAACTCTCATTGGTGTGTGTTTACTCATCAATATCACTGCAATATGTTGCAACAAAAACTAGCTGTTACTTACCTACAACATATCATCTAAGATATATAATTACAAATATATGCAAATTACGTGGAGCACTAACGCTCATTCCTAAAATAGTCTAACCCACACACTACTGTAAATAATATCACTTACATTATCTCCATATCAAAATAAAATAAGATAACAAGGTACCTGTGTCATTATTTGACAGTGTAGCAGTTCCAGAGCCAACAGCATTAGTGGCCACACAGTTTGAGAGTATGGTGGAAGAAGAGGACTGGGAAGTTGTGGAGGAAGCAGGTGGGCGGGTATGAGTAATGCCAGCTGACGGAATAGGGGAGGACGGAGCACCAAGTGGGGATGGAGGAGGGGTGGTAGTGCAGGATGGGATAGTGGAAGTGCTGGAAGCTGACACACTTGGTTTAGTTTCACTTGAGGTGATAATGGTACTGTTTGCTGTTGTGGCTGCAACGCTCATGACTGGTGTATCTGGGGCTGGAGCAGCAGTGGCAGCAACAGTGGCTGTGACAGTAGTCTCATTGGCATCAACTCCTTTTGCAGTGTCTGTCTTTTTTTCTATTACACTCTTACGCTGTTTCTCCCGTAACACATGGCTCTGCCGTCTGGCAAATCGCTGACTTGGTCGACGTTCAAACTGCACTGTGCGCCTGGTTCGCTGCTGAAGGGTGGTTTGGAACTCTGTTCGCCCACTGCAATGTATAATTTCCAAATTTTCTAGTATTAATATGAAGAGGAATAATAACATGGTTAAACAGAATGTCTAACAAATTAATTTAATTACTAACATTACTTAAGTGGATATGTATGAATAAGAACATAACTTAATGGACTTGTTTTTCTGCTAAACCTCAAATGTTGCACAACAGCATAAAATCTATTTAAAGACAAGAGAGATTCATAAATATCAGAACTTATATTCAAGTCTGAAAGAAAATTCAAAAATGTTGAAGCACAATGGGATAAACAGAATATACCTGTATCTGAACCTTGACCCCATCCTGAAGAAGTTTTGCCTCCCTGAGGGACCTTTACTGGGAGCTTTCAAGCGGAAAAAGGAGTGATGCTCAACTGCACATTTCCATAAGTGTTTACAAGCTTTTTCATTGTGCAATCTGGAAAAGAGAGATATATGCTGAAACATCAATTTTCTGACATAATTATGCAAAAGAAAAAAATATCCTTAGATCTACTATAAAAATTGCCAATATTTTTTACATTAAAGTACTCTAAAACTAACTGGAACACATTAAATATAACACTTTACAGAAAATACATACATGATCCCCTTATGATCTCAAACTGATTCATGAGTCCTCTGTCCTACACACAGCTGTCTTAACTGTCTCTCCTGCAGCCTGACTGATCAAGCACATTTTGAGGGATCTTTCCAACTTCACTCTTAAACATTTCTAATGGCTAGCTCATACTGTTTAAATATTCTTCTGTTAACTGGCTGGAATGTTTGTCATGTGCACCTCTAGTTTCCTCTTTGTTTAGCTTGTACATGCTACCCTATCTTCCACTGCAAAATGATGATATCAAACACCCCTGCTACTGATCCACCTTCACCTGGAACCATTCACCCTCCTCTCTTCCTACTTGCACACATGCCTTATTCTCTCAATAAAATTTCTTCACAGCTTCTAGCAGCTTTCATCCCATGCTATATATTTGTAATACCTTCATCAGAGCATCTTTATCAACCCTACCTTACACTTACTCCAAATTTACATGTCATTCTCTCAAAGTATCTCTAGCACCCATTCTTCAAAGAAACACCTGATCCACACATCCTATACCACATGTAAAGCCACACTGTTCCTTCCCAGCCTGAACTTCGGTGCATGCCATCATCCTCTGAATCGCCACTCCTATATAACTTACCAATTATCATGTATAATGAACTGAAACCAGAGCCCCCTATCTAGAGACAAGCCCTAAATATCTTTCTATTGGTTTCCCCTGACTGCTTCTTATACATCGGTTCACCCCACTGAAAGCATGTTGCCCAGTAAACCACATCACACCACTTCACTCTCTCCTGTGTATGCCTCATATTCTTCAGCATGTTTGGGTCCCAATCACTCAAAACTTCTTGCAATCCACCCTTCTATTTCCAAAGTAGTCTCCTCCTTCCCCATGCCCTCTACTTTTGACAATTATACTCTCTTAATCAACCTTTCCTCATTCTTTCTTCCCATATTTCCAAATCCTTTCATCACACTCACTTCAGCTCTTTAAACTATACTCTTCTCACTACCACAACTCTCTCTAATCCAATCATTTCTTACTGACATGGCATAGGAATAACATACCATAATCATGGTTATCTTGAATGAAAGAAAAATAAGTAAAAGAATGAAGAAATTAATCTAAGTTCCTCAGGAGGTTTTAGACCTGTCTCATAAAGGTAAAATGGTTACAGGAAGAGGGGAATAAGAAAAGATGATAAATTTTCCACAGCTTTGTTTTTCAAGGGAAGGTGGAGGTTATCATAATGGTCAGGCTCTGTGTGGCTGGTCTTCACAAAGAAACTATGGTAATCAGCAGCCAGATGCAAGTCATCAGCCCAAGCCTTGAAGGCTGGAAGACAAGGAAACAGCTCACAGGGGTAGTTGACAAACTAATACTTGCAAAATATGGACAGATCAGCAAGATCATGAAAACTTTACACGATTCTCTCTCTGAAACATCTTCTACTCTTTCCACAATAATGCATAAGTTTATGTTGTATGAATTCCTTGGTATTCCTTCTTACAGAAAGGGATTCCCTAAAGATAGGTGATGCTTGGAGAATTAATGTGACAGGAGGTTTTTGATTCCCACTCTGGCAAATAAAGAGGAAAAGGAAAAGCCCCAAATGTGTGAGCAGCCTCTGTACTGGAGCAAATAAGACCCTGTAGATATGAAAGAGGTGCTAACAAGGGAAATGATTTTGGCACCTGGACAATATCCCCAGCTTTTGGGAAGATGTTATAATGTTGATTATGTGCAGTTTCTACAGTAGAACAGGGTATATGGCAATGTCCACCATGTTTATCTTACTGTGGTGATTAATTGCGACATTTTGAAATTGAACAGAGAGAAACAAGTGACATTTAATAAAGATCTTGGTTGAAATTATATTTCAGCTCAGTTGAATTTAACCTGGTTTCTGCCTCCCCATTCAAAGACGTTCCAAGATCACAAATAGGGATACATTAATTACAGATGACACAAACATATTACATTTCATGTAATTTGAGACGAAAAAAAATATGATATTCAAGTTTTATTCCTATGTCTGTGCATGACTGGATACAAGATTCAACAGTTTGTCAACTTAGTTCATGGTTTTATGTGTTAAACAGCACCTAGCCTGAATTTTGAAAGGATAAACAATTAGATCTGGAAAGGAAGTAATTCATAGTATTGTTATTGTTCATGCAATTCATAATAGCAAAATGACAATTATCCACAACAGATTAATCAAATTCTAAGACTAATGAAAAAAAAATGATGAAAAGGACAGAATATTCATGATCGTTTTTTCACTTAATCCTCACCTAAAGACAAAGGTGTGTTCTTGTTCACGTCCCTCATCATCATCTTCCACAACCATCAATGTTAACTTCTTCTTTTTGAAATCTAGACGAGTAATCTTGGGCCAAAAGAAGAGTCCAATCTTGGTTTCACCTTCAAAGACCAGAATGCCCGTGGGAGTCAGGCCTAACCTATACTCCTGTCCATCTTTTCCCTACAAAAGTTGATAATTACATGTACATCAGTTAATGATACTGTAGATAATAAAAGCTATTCTAAGAGACAATGTTCCACATTCTCAAACTCCGGTCATAAAGTTTGAGCTAATAACAAGGCTCTCAAGTTTTTTCCACTGCAAAATATTGTTTTTAAGACTTTCTGAATGGGTAATAGTTGTGTATGCCATTCTTACTTAAGTGAGGAAGTTTTAAGAACCTTATCTTCAAGGATAAAGTCTTGCAATGCTGCTGCTGTTCCTACTTTCAAAAAGTTATAATGTAAGATGTTGCCTTCTGTGACAAACAGGACATATGAAGGTTGAAACCTTTCTCCCATATCCCAAGGGAAAATACACATAAAGATAAATATTCATACATAAAAAGTTTCCTTTCAAATGCACATAAAACTGCCCTAATCTTTTATCACAAAAAAAAAATGTTAATATGGGTGACTGAAGAGACAACATGTGATCCAAGAAAAACTGCAAGGGAAATGAACAAGGCACCTTCAATAGGCCCAATCCTTACCCTGCTATACTCACAAACAGTTCCTATCTACCTTATCTATATTTCTGATGCTTATTCACACCTGGAACTCACTCAAGGGAGTGCCAACAGCAATAGTCTCCATAAACAGTGAACTCTGCTGCTGCTTCTTAGCCTTTAGTACCTCACTCTTAAAAACATTTACATTATAGTGTAAACATAATGTTTATACCATATCAGAAGCATTCCATAACATTCCCTTGAAACCATTTCCATCCCCGCTTGATATAAAAATTTTCTTTGACCTTTTCTATTACAATTTTGATGCACTAATTGGCAAAGCATCCTTTTGTAGCATTCCAAAGAAAATTTGTGGGCACATAGCATGACACTTACACAAAAATTCTAACATATACATACAGTTCCCAGCTTTGTAGGTAACACTATGGCTTTTACATAAAAAGAAGAAAAAAAGTAATAACTAAAGAGTACATGAATAAAACAAAAAATAAAGTGTAATAAATCAAGAGTACATGATTAAAGCATAAAATGATTATAAATAATATACTTACCAAAACCATATGCATATCAACACCATACATCTCTAGCCATTTGGCTTTATTTAAGTAGCTCTGCTCTGCCTGGGCTGGTGTCAATCCTCTGTTTAAAAAAGTTAGAAGATAGGAACACAAACATTTACCAAGTTCAAAATCTAAATCAGCAAAGTAGACAACTATGAAATTATTTGAATATGGTTTTTCAAAACAGTAAACAATAGTGACATATCTCATTACAATTATTAAATTCTGATCTCAGTCCATCAAAGATATCATCTGAACACTATGACTAGATACCTTTATCATGTGATGATTGAAACAAAAGAATTAAATATAAAGCACATTAACAATATCATTCACTTGTTTCTCCAAAAGTCTATTGGGCAATGTAACTTACATGTACTCCTTAAATTTCTCTAGAACATCCTCCTCCATTTGATCCGTTTGCTGAGTGCTGAAGTGGAACTCGGACACAAAACCAGGAGTGTGAATATCAGGATCATAGTCACCAAGTTCAGCTACAAACAAAACAATGAAAAGAGGACATGATCATTATCCTTGGCAGCCTGGTAGACATAAATTTGTGCAATATCAATCTGTCAATAAGTAGTCCTTTCTACACTGTGCTTGCAATGCACTACAATAATTGGAGTGGAATGAGAGAACAGGCGGAGTGTGTAAAATATCAAGAATCTTGGTTTTAAGTTCTATGTTTGAGGAAAATATGTAGTGTGAAGTGGTTTGATCAAGCAAGTAATAAAAGGGTATGATACAAGTGGAGGAACATAACGACTGTGGTTGAAGAAGCTGAAAAGGGTATGCTGAAATGGTTTAGACAAATGGAGAGAATACGTGAGGAAAGTTTAACAAAGAGTATGTATATGTCTGAGACAGAGGCCTCAAGTCCCAAGGACCCTCCACAACAACAGTTGTGGTGATCATGGTGGTGGTAAAGCTGATGATACTTACATTGTAATGAAAGGGCGAAGAGGTCAATGCCTTGCTGGTAAGGTACGTCCAACTTCCCATTGAGTATGTCCTGCTTGAGCTGGAGGAAGAACTGGTACCTGCAACAAAAACATACATGAAAATAACCAATAATTTAAGCAACAACCTTAAATACTGGAAAGATTCATCTACATGATCAAACTCTCTCTCTCACCAGGGGCACTGTCTTAAGGGCCAGTACAATATAGCTTTACTAACATCAGTTCAGGGATGACTGGACTCTGCCATTGAATTAATCACACCCTGAATGAAAGGCTTCTACCATAATGTTTTCATTGACAAGAGTCACACAAAGAAAAGACACAACCACACACTTCCCACAGCAAAAATATACATATGACTGTACAAATGGACGCACAGTTGTACAACTCTCCATGTAACACAAACAGTAATCAGAAGGTATGGATGCCTCATGAGCCTCCATAAAGCAGTAGTCAGCACTATGACCCACCAATCTAACAGGCTCATGTTCAAATCTAGTAAAGGGTAAGTAGCCCACTGCCAAAAAGCTGTCTATTTCCTCCTGTTTTGAGCCTGTCAATAAATGTGTACCTGGAGTAAGCCCAGGTGTGTATATGCAAATGATTAAGCAAGAGAGAGAGAGAGAGAGAGAGAGAGAGAGAGAGAGAGAGAGAGATAGAGAGAGAGAGAGAGAGAGAGAGTTTCTAGCCATATATTACATATCTTTTAACCTTTCATGGGAGTCATGTTCTGTTCCTTCAATTCTACTCATGAAGAGCTTCTGGACTTTTCTAATTTGTTTATATCTATTTGTCTTTGTTGGTAAGCATACAACATAGAAGTACTTAGTTTTGCTTCTTGATATACACAAGATGTTCTCATCAACTGGATCCTATCTCCTATTGTGAAAGCTTTCAAAATCATTCTCAATATGCTTTCTGAAATCTAGTTTCTCCTTTATGATGACACCAAAATCTTTTACTTATGTTCCACTTTCTATTACTGTCTATGTTGGGCCTTTATACGGTACCATTACCATATTCTTCCTTCTTCCATAACTTACTTCCACAAATATACCTACAGTGAATTCCATCAGGTTCACTTCTGCCAATTTTGTGAATTGAGTCCAAGTCTTTTTGTATCTCTTTTGCATAAGTTTCTTATTCAATCACTTGCTTACTCTGGTCTCATCAGGATAGCTCTTTCTTAAGTTTTCCCTTACTTTACTGTTAATGTCAGATATCGTTATTACAAAGTATTGAGGATATCATTCCCTGTGATACACCATATAGAACAGTTTCCTCCTTGGACATGGCTCGGTTTGTTACCACTTTGAACTTTGTCAGTTACTCTTTAATCTCTCTCTATAATATTAAGCTTAGTGTTTTGTTCAGCACTAACAAAATTCAGTGGTTTGTTAAATGCTTTTGCAAGGTTAAAAAAAACATTATCCATTATTTTTCTTTGGATTAAACATTTATATATGTAACTCTAATGAGTTTATACATAAATGAGTTTAAAAATCTTTCCTATTAAAATTCATGTAAGCCTTCCTTTATGTAGCTGTTCTTGATTAGATGGCTTCATATGTGTTGATGTGTGTCTTTTTATCATTCTTTAAAAGACTTTTATAATAAACGAAGTCACGCTAACTTGTCTGAATTAGTCAGACATTAACTTAGACCTCAACAATAACATCATTGGTTTTGTTACTGCATTTTTGTCTTTTTAAGGAATGTGGGTTTGATTCCATCTGGTCCTGGAACTTAATTTTCTCAGAGATGATCAATCACTCAGATTATACCATCTTTCGATATATCAATATCTAAGAGAGTATTTTCATCATATTGGCTAAACAGTTCACCTTTTAGTTTCGCCTTACATCTTGAGCTGCCTACTGATATTGCATAATGCTAGCCAAGAGGAGGAAAATGAAAATTATGTAGTTATGGAAACATGATCTGGGCCACCGCACACCTACAGCTGCCCAACTAAACAATTACCTGGCTGGGGTTGGGGTGGAGGGGAAAGGAGATGGGAGCTGAGAGGCATAGATGAAGGATGAGAGGATGAATGAAGAGCATTATAAAAGAAGGATGAGGCTTGGTGCTGGAACATGGAACTCCTGGTGGTCGTTGCTGCTGCTGCTGCCATTACTACTACTCATAAATCTGCCAACTTGGAATTCAGTTTCCTGACATTCCTGAGTAAACACCTACACAGTTACACCTGATCCAGTTATTTACTTATCTAATGTTTCTGAGATTACATAAATACTGAGTTAAATGGGGGTCACATTGTCCAACTATGATCCAGAATAGTAAATACAGATTATCTTTTCACTAAAATTAGACATACACTTCCAGGGAACAATACATCAATACTAAATGACAGAGATGGTAAATGATACTGTGTTACAAAAAGTAAACTGTAGAATAGAACAGAGATGGTAAATGATATTATGTTACAACAAGTAAACTGCAGAACAGAACTAAGAACTGAGGTATCCCCTATCAGTGGAATCAACAGGCAAAATTATTCTGCACACACACAAACCCTACACCAATTATGTCTCGACATTTGTAGTGAAGACCAGTTCACTTTTCCAATCTATACTTGCTAGATCTGATAACATGATGCTCATTCTCCAGCATGACAAAAGAAAGTTTCATTGAAGAGATATAGGGCACATTCAGTTCATCAAGTATACTATAACTGGTACTTGCTGGAGTGATGCAAGACCTAATATCAAGGTGAATGTATGGTCAGAGACTTTATAATTCTTTCCAGGACGAGTAAAGCCAGCGTTAAAGTAAGAAAGATACGAAGTATTGCTCTTAGTAGAACAAAAATTGGTGTTGGGTTCAGTTGGGTATAGCAGGCCGCGCTGAGTGAGGCCATCTGCTGCAAGAAACCACCTCTAGTGCCTACCTACCACTACCTATGATGAGATTTTTCTTGTAGGTTGGGTATCTAACGCGTAGTGCTCACCGCTGAAAAATTTAGAGCTGAGAACTGATTCGTGTGGGTTACATGTTCTTGAGCGTTATGCGTAAGATGGAGAAAAGGTGTGCTGGTAGACTGATGGTCAGGAACCTACATTTGTGCAAGGTACAAATACAGCAACTTGGCAAAGGAAGAGGGAGGGGGAACCTGACAGCCACTGTATGTAGTGCTAGCTCATCGCGCCCCCGTCACAAACCCTGAGGATAAAGTAGCCAGGCTACCGTGGTAGCCTTAGAGAGAGCAGGAAGAGCCGGCCACTCACCTGGTCAACTCCTCCCGCAGCAGGTTGGGCTCGGACGAGTAGAACTTGACCTTGAAGCGGAAGGTGTATGGCGGACCGACTGTAAAGATAAAGAGTGTGGTTAGTACAATGGGCAGCAGGAACACCCGCGCCCCCTACCACCATTACCAGATCACCAACATTGATACTCCTGCATGATGAAGACACAAACAAGCATACATTACCTACATACTTAACAACGAGAGGATTTTGTCCCGAGGCAACACTACTGCCTAGTACTCACAGGATTTCCTTTTGCTATTATTTATTGTTAATTGAGAGAGCTGTCCCGGATGAGCTTCAGATGGTCTGGACACGTGAAGCGGGGTGAGCGAGGAGAGACGGACAGAAAGTGGATGCAAGGGAAGAATTGGAGGGAGGAAGAGGCAGGGGGAAGACAAAAGAGGAGGAGGAGGGGGTTTTGGAAGGAGTGAAGGAGGTGCCGGGGTCTGAGAGAGAGAGAGAGAGAGCAGACAGGTAACGGAGTATGCGGGGGAGAGGCAACACAGTGACCCACATCTGTGCTCGTCCGCTGCCGCCTCACCATCATCGGGGCAGGCATCACTACCTTCCACTGCCTCTGAACTTACACGACACACCACACTCCCTCTCGTGCTGTGAGCTACCAATACGGCACAGTCCTCCTGTGGTACGAGCTTACGACACAACGCCATGCTCCTGGTGTGCAAGCTTGTGAAAAGGGCACAGTCCAGTGATGTGACCTTAACGACACTGCACAAGCCTCCACTGGCGTGACCTTCCGACACAGCACGGTTCCCCAGTGGGGTTAGCAGCCCTTGCAGGGGGAACGAGTTGACCCACACACCAGACTTGGGTGAGACTGTCCCTCAGAGCTGTCCAGTCGCTGGACAACTGTAAATCTTGAGTCATTCTTGAGTCATGTCAGTTGGTATGCCAGTGTCCTACTTCATCCGCACCTGATTACATGAAGCCATGACTTGTGTTCGTATCGTAGTCAGTGCCTTGGGGTGATAGGATTTTCACCGTAGAAGCAACAGAAACTCACATAATATATATGATCTGACACGTTAGAAAGCTGTACATCCATCCTCACTTATTTTTTAGTCATTCTCATATCAGGCAGTGTGTGTGTGTGTGTGCTATGACATCATGTCGACATCTAACAAACGCTTCTTTAAATTCAGGGTTTTTGACATCGACATCACTAGTGTTGAGATGTATAGTACCTCTACAGTGTGTGAAACTTTTGTATACCTACAGAAATTACTCACGATATGCACTTCAGCCACTCCATAAACCAGCTGACTGCGACAATATGTAACTTCAGCAACACGGTACATTACATTCACTGACGACCTCAAGACCTAGAGTCAACGCCCTTAGACTATCAAATTTAGCTGATCAGACGAGAGAAATGAGCCTCCAAACTATTCACTGATATACATATGGTATTCCCTCCGTGGGATATTGGCGACGTAAGTGAAGCTCACATACGTTCAGGCAGAGACTCTGGCCCATTTACAGGTCAGCCTGGACGGATATTGACTTTAGGATAGTACCTTCATGCTGTCAGCCTAATCACCTGTACATAATGAGAAACAACAACCTCGTCCGGATTTGCAGGTGTGCTGAAAACACATTTATCCTGATGTTCCCTAGTGCAATTTGAAATGTCGGAGCCCTGGATGAAGAGGTCCATCGATAACAAAAGTTTGTAATAATAATAATAATAATAACAATAATAATTCGATTATATTTTCCCTGCTTCCGATAAAACGATATCAATACATACACATATGGAGAATGACAGTGTTTCCATTACAGGTTCCCAATATACTCGTTTAATATAATCATGTACATAAATATAGTTATTTGCAAATATCCTAGAACCCTTTTAAAACCCAGGACATCTTTCTAGATGATCCTACTGCTGAAGGCTGCTCTATTTCCACTAGCAGGGAAATGTGTACTCCTTTATAGTGAGAAGTTTAATATACAAACTAATCACTTGGAAGCCTGTACTTATGCCCATTCTACGTAACCGTCTTTGGATAAACGAATTACAGACAATATTCATCCAGTTATTTGGCAGTTCAGGAAATTCCTTAACCTTATTTTTTCTAAATAATGTCTGTATTATCTTAGACAGTTCATGTGCGAGTGATTTTTTTTTCAGGTTCTGATTCTTATTTCTTTTTCTTTCTTTTTGAAATTTGAACTATACATATTTAGAGTTCATTCGTGCAACTAGAACATACCAAAGTCCCAATCTGATATGATACGCTCGTAGTGCTTACACACGTCATTCAAAGTGACGTCAGATTTCCCGTAAGAAGAAACCTGGGACGATAATGCCGAACGTAGGTTAAACAAGGCGAGTGTAGGTGAATATCCGTGGATATCATGGAGGTTCCGTGTAAACGGTATGAACTGTCTAATTGTTTAAACCAGGGATATTTCGACTAAAGTATTTTAAAGTGTGATAAAATGTTTACAGTGTTATAGCCGCAAAACATCACATCTACCGCTACTTTGTGCCGGTCGCCGTTCAAGTTCTTGCATTGCATATACTAGAGTGCCAGGAATACGTCTGACCTGACTATAATCCCCCCGGTAGGCTCCTGTTTGGTTTTCCTTCTGATAACGTGTTGTAGGGTAGGATGTTAGTTATAAAAATATGTGGCATCATTACGCCATAGATAAATCGCATTTTACGTGCATTATAAACAAGACAACCTTTTTTTTGTTTACAGCAGATGAACGAAACGATATACATTTGGTCAAACAAGTTACATATTTTTCCCTGAAAGTTCAAAATTTAAATAAATTACAATATCAAAACTCATTCTGGTCTTGTTAATTTATGTTACGTAATGGTGATTTGGAAACCCTTTCACTACATTAATATGTTACTTTTGGAGCATTAGTATATTTGTTACAAGTCATTTAGATGATTATATGCATTTTTTTCTTTACATGCACGCCATATTTTGGCGGGTTTACGATTTACCTTCATTTACTGATAATATGTGGAATGGTGTTCCGCAAACGAGTCTTGTGCACGGTATGAATAGGGAGAGTTCAGATTAATGGATAGGCATGTTTCAAGATGTCTTTCTTTCTTGTCTGGTACATTTTCAGAGATTTGAGAAAGGGCGCTGCAGAAACCATAACAATTCACTACACTTTGACCCCCAAATATTTACGGACATTTCTGCCCCGTAATATTTACAGACCTGTAAATGTACCGGTACTTCGGTATGCTTTAACGAGCTAACCTAACCTAATCAACTCCAAACATTACCTAACCAAATGTATGGGATAAACTCGTACAGGGGGCTGAAGTGTTGGTTGATCAACTCTGTGTAAAAGGATTTTGGTGTAAGTGAATTGATTTAATTGTAAGATAGTGCCCTAAGTGGTGGTTGGCTAGCTGAAACTTCACACTTCAGTAATGACAGTCAGCCACTCGCTTAATGATTTCTTTATCTTTATTCTCTTTTTACTTTGCTTTCACTATTATTTAGGTACTAGATGGATATGTAATAGTGTCAAGATGTGCTGTGTAAGCTATGTATTATAATGCAAAATCTATTATATGATATTTTTGACAAGTGATTTTGAGTTGTCAACACCAGGCTGCTTTCTAACATTAATTATGTTAAAGCATTTGAATTTTAGATTTGGTGAACCCCATGTACGTTCCAGTAAAAGGAAGAAATCAAAGTGGACTGGATTGAAAATTGGACTGATCTCCAAGAACAATAAAAGTGAATAAGTCATGAAATAAGTGCATTTTTGAAACGTGCACAAATCAGAACAGTTTTAGTTATAGGGAGCTTTTGGCTTAGGTGATGGCCTACATTTTTCAGTTTGGAGTGAAATTAAAGAAGCTAAGTTTTTATATTCTTAGGCCTCTTGCAAGCATTTCAATCTCGTACATTACAGTGTACTTCTTGTACTAAATGCTTAGAGTTTTTATTATGAAAATTTTACTCTGAACTGATATGTGTGATATGAATTTAAGTTTACATTTACATGGAGTGTGTACATGATATTTTGCCTCTGTCATGTTTTGCTATCTGAATTATTGTACTTGTTTGTGAGGGTGTTTTTGTCAAAAAAGTGTTTCATTGGTGATTTATTTTGGATTTTTTGGAATATATATATATATATATATATCCCTGAGAATAGGGGAGAAAGAATACTTCCGACGTATTCTCTGCGTGTCGTAGAAGGCGACTAGAAGGGGTGGGAGCGGGGGGTTGGAAATCCTCCCCTCCAGTTTTTATTTTTCCAATAGAAGGAACAGAGACATGGGATTTTTCCCGCCGAGGCTCAGTCATGTGTTCTTGACACTACAGCGCTAAAGCACGTCACACCCAGACATATATATATATATATATATATATATATATATATATATACGGGTCAGTGGTGAGACCTGACTTTTTCTAACCGCCTCATGTTGGCTACAGTGAACCTCGGGCAAGAGGTTGGTGGTATCTGGCATATTAATGTCCGCTCTGCCCTATAAGTTGCCGCTCCTGCCGAACATTATTCTCTGACAAGTTTCGTTTATCAAATGCACACTATTTATTCACAATGAACGGCCTGTGAATATCCATTACCATTCGACTATAAAAGATTTATGACATATTCAATGCTATCCATTGAGTCCTAGCCAGTTTAATGATGACATATATATTCACCAATCTATTCATTCATATTTTTTGCAGTAGGAATAATTGGAATATGATGCCGCTATCTACGCTGGTCTAACATCAGTATGCAATTTTTGCATTGATTTTTCCTTTGACGAGTTTATTCCTGAACTGTTCATTAATACACTGGCCTCTTGACGCCAATATATGTCAAGAAAAAAAAAATGTACTTTTCAAAAAGACGATTGGCAACAGACTCGTTACGGAGCCAGCCGGTGGTGACACACACAACTGATTCAAATACACATTTTCAATAATATTTCAGGAAATGCCGAGCCTTTAACGATGTTTCCTGAGGGACCACGAGTTGAATGCTTATTTAAAACTTGCTATGAACTGCACGTTAACCTAAAGCACAATGCGGAGTTTATTGCGTCTGTTGGTTTGAACATGAGAGGAAATCTAACATAATCAACGTCAATGGTGCAGTCAGAAACCTTTCCCTCCACCTATGATTTTCAGAGTATACCGTGTCATACACAGCCTCGTCTGCAGTAAAACCAACATGAACAACAAGTGTGCAGTATAGCCAACATTGAACCGTAAGTGTTCAGTGTGCCTGGACTGGGTCGTTGGTCGACCAAGTTATTGGAAGCCATCCATATCCTTCAGGCCCACATATTCCCTCACAGCCATGGCTGATTTGGTACATTTTGTAGACGCTCGTCCTGTGCACTCTCAGACTTCTCTACCGTGCAAAAGCCATCTTGTTTCTAGTAGTAGGAGGCAAAGGTGTTGAAAGTCTTGGGCCTCGGATGTTTTTGGCGTTCTCTATTTTTGTGCCAATCGCACTTTTGGATTTTAATGGGAAAATTCTACAAAGTCTTCCATTCCTGCCACGCCAGCATGATGCTATTTCTGAAAGTAAGACGGGAACCATACCTTCCAGGAGTTACATAACTTACTTTTGACTTGTTTTTTTATGGTTTTCGTGGGGTCCAGCCAGTGCTGAAAGAAAAGAAAACGATAAATTAGAAACAAGTTATCAAGAGGAAACATTATTTGAATAATTACACTCTTGAGACATATTAACTATGCTTTATGTAACTAAGTATTCATTACATAACATAAGATAGGATACATTCAAAGAATTACAAATTCTTTACTTCCACATTATGATTCAAAAACTATTTTCACTTTTCTCACAATTATTGCTTTTCTTTGCCACCACTTGTCTCTGTCTTTTTATGGTTCATTTCCAATCCACCCACTTGCGTATGTGATACCTGCTCAGGCAACACACTTAGAATAAGAAAAGCAGTTCCATAAATTACTGCTTTCAACCACGCTAATTGGCAAATCACTCCATACGTTAATAATGCTGTTGAAGAAAAAGTACTTTGCCCAATTCGAGGTAAAACGTTTGCCCGCAAGTTTATATATATATCCATTACCACGAATGATATCAGGCAAATGATATCTGAGAGCATGATTACCGAAGCCTTTAATGATTACATCAAATCAAATTTCTCTTTTCTAAGCTACATAGATTTAATTCGTTTACTCGGCTTTCAAAGGATTCGTTTCTCATGCCGAGAATCATCTTGGTTGCTCGCCTCTGTCTTCCCTCTATTTTGTATAATATATATTATATATATATATATATATATATATATATATATATATATATATATATATATATATATATAGCGTTATTGGGATGGCC
>JAYMFT010424303.1:0-17477 GCA_038088735.1 Panulirus argus
ATATATATATATATATATATATATATATATATATATATATATATATGTGTGTGTGTGTGTGTGTGTGTGTGATTTTCATTTCTGTTTAGGGGAGTCTTACACTCGTATTTCCTAGTCTCTTTATCTTTGATATAGGTATCATGTCTTTCACTCCTACACACACACACACACATACACACTAGCCTATGCCAGGTGCCCATTTTATTGCCCACTCCTTAGGGGAAAATGAACAGCTGGATGGACTGCGGACTGGCTACTGCGACCAAGATTGAAACCTATGCGAGTTTGATCCCGGGCAGCCCCTGCATGCATGACGGTCAACAACGTCAACCGCTACTCCAAGGAGGTCCGTGTGTGTGTGTGTGTGTGTGTGTATGTTTTAACGGACTCCGCCTGCAAGTGGTACCCAACATGACAAGCGAGTGGTCACCTTCGGCGAGGCTGTAACATCGTCAGTGGGTGGAAAGGAGTACACTCTCGTCGTGGACCTTCTTACTCGAGAAGAGTCCATCACTTCCCTGCTGCTGCGTGAGTCTACCCTTGAAACTGAAGGAAACCCATAAAAGGGGTCCTGGAATTGTAATATATATATTTTTTTCATACATATTCGCCATTTCCCTTGTTAACGAGGTAGCGTCAAGAACAGATGACTGATCCTCCTGTGCAAAAATCCTCCCTTGGGGAGGATTTCCAGCGCCCCCACCCCCACCCCTCCCCATTTAGTCGCCGTCATCGACACAGGGAATACGTGGGCAATATTCTTTCTCCCTATCCTCAGGGATAATGTATATATATATATATATATATATATATATATATTCGTTTATTATTCATTTATTAATCTATTACGCCGCGCTCATCGGTATCACAGCAATTTTGGAACAGGAGGTTTAGTCCAATCAGAGAATGAGTTTACTCTATGTGTAATTTTGATTGGGTTATGGCACAGGAAATTGTGAAACTATATCGTTTATTTTTAACAAATCCTCATGAAATTACGTTTTAACCGGTTTCCCAGGTTACTTTGGCCTTACAATGTCATTTTTGTTAGACTAATCTCGATGTAAATTTGGGCGTCACACCAACGTTCTATAAACAAAAAGTCAACTGCTGATTAATATGCCAAGAAAGCTTGAAGTAAGTACACCAATCAGATTTTTTTAACATAAAAAATGGTTGTGATAATCTAAAGATTATTTCGATTGGGAGATAAACATCATGAGAACATCATGAAGAAATCTGTGACCCGATATCTGTAGCTGACATAAACAGGTGACAACCAAAATGACAAATAGCATACAGTATATAAATTAATTACTGCATGTAAAACAAAAAACAATATTTGATGAAATATTCAGAGAGATTTTATATGAAAAATTAAATCAAATCAGGATAAAGGTGTGGAAATAACAGGGTACTACGTTTCATATAATATAAACTCTATTTGATAAAGGTCGTTCATTATCAAAACGGCACTACGTTTCTTATAAAATAAAGCAGCACTATTTGATAAAGGTCTTTCATTATTACAACTGTTGAAACTGATTTACTCGCAGTCACGTCCGATTTACCTGCAGTCACTTTCGAAAGTTTCTTACCTGGGTCGCTGATGGAGAGAATTCAACCGAAATCACAAAATTTGTAATACTCAAAACGTTTGTCAACCTAGTGGGCCAGTACCACCATCAAGCGGTGGGTGTGGCACGTTACACAATTTATATTCATTTTAGTGAAAAAAAAAAAAGGTTTCGAGTGTTGGTTTTCTGGAACGGTTGGCAAGTCTTGTTTTTATTTTTAAGTTCTTACTTTTTTAAACGTTCATACTCGTTTACACATTGATATATTCCTCACTGACTCTTACTCATTCCACTGAATCTTTTCCAGCAGCGAGTAAAATAACTTTCACCAAAACTACTTCTTTCAAAGCGAATGTCGCCAGGAAACATGGCGGTTTTATATATAGTGGTCTACTGCCTTCAACAACAGCACATCACTTGTACAATATCAAAACAGTCTTTCGCTCTAATCCCCTCCAATGTTCTCCACACTAAGTCCATTATCCTGTAGTACTCTCTTGGATCAATGTTTATGATTACATTAGCCCAAGTTTTCGCTACTCTCTAATCCATAACCATTGTGACAGCGATTTTTCTCCGGGCATCTAAATAATCACATGGAAATATGTCTTAGTGCAACTAAGTCATGCTGGCATTTGTGAAATTCTTCTACATATATGATATGAAAGTTCGAAAATGTATGGCCTTGGGGTAAAGTACCGCAAGGTAACGTAAGGGTTATTGCAGCCTTTTATTTTCTGCAGCACAAAGACCCAAAAAGACATTGCCTTAACACAGGGTCCCTGAGAGGAATTTTATCAGTGGTTACAAAGTTTCTTTCGGGCCCCCTTCCCTTCTCCAGTAGCCATCCTGTTATTATCCACTATGGTTTTATGCCATGAGCTGTAAGGCCAAAAAGGGTATGGAAGATGAGAGAACGGTGGAATGGAGCGCTTTGCTGATTTTCTGAGATCTCAGGAAATTCCTGGGCCCCCTTTTGGACCCCCGGGCCCGGATACGATCTAAACCCTGCATCCTCCTCTCTTGAGGTACTGCTTTACCATACCGCTGAAACTGGCCACAAAAATGGAAATAATAACTCGAGGGACTTCAGACAAACACATATAAGTTACTCTACTTCCCGTCAAACTTACTGATTGGGTTACGAGATGTAACAGATAAGAGCTAGTGTTTGACTCGAATAGTTAATTAGCCATTCTGTGGCTGTGAAGGAAAAATATAAGTTAACTTACAGGAAGACTGCTAATGCCCTTTCTAAAACCTCCACTTATCCAGAGATGTGAGGACTAAGTAGAGATAATATAGCACCGTGTAAAGCCTGCAGATTTTCACTAGCTTCCGTGATTGATGTATAGAAAAAACAGGAAAATAATAACACACGACACGTGACAGCAATGCTCACGTATCTCGAACGTTGATATGTAAACAATTATTAAATTCAGTTGAATCTAGATCTAAACCATTAATGAGATGGAATGTCATTATAAGCACTGATATGATGGCTTATATATTTGAAAGTGATAAAATGTCACTTATACTCTCGGTGAGTGCTCTTTCGCTATATCAAGACCATAATCAGACTTTCTTTAGGTACATTAGAATATCATTATCATTAGTGGTTGATATAACAGGTGATTTTGATATGAATAATTTTACAAGCCTGTGCCAAAGATAAAGCGTTTTTTAACATTTATCCCGGTAAAACGTTTAAGAACGCATCCTAGAATATTGCATCTATGTATGACGAATGGTTATGGGTCTAAATTAATTTCTTTTCATATGGAAATCCCTAATCAAGGGCAAAGGTCCTCATCGTAGTCTGACATTAAGACAAACATACGAAAAGGATTAACAAATTAGAATGAAGAAATATGAATAATCAAAATGAGGTGGCAGAAAACTTGCTCTTTTAAAAGAGGATTATTAAAAAAAGATAATATATCAAAGCTTCATGGGTAATATTTAGATTCAAATTCTTATATTTTTTTTCTTGGTTTGTTTCTCTAGGATCATTCGTTAATCAGGTATTTTCCACAGTCCACACTAATGTTTACGCTGTCTCGGAGACGCCATTTCTGTTGCATCCGATTCTTCCTCAAATGCTGTAGCTTTATCTTTCCTCCCGTAGAATTATGATTGAAGACGTAAGTAAGCTATAGAAGTTCGTCTCGCCCTTTGTCGTATTTCGGGGTATTGTGATTCATTTCTGTCTCAGATAAAATCAAACCTAATCTAAAGTTTTTCTAACTAATCCCCAAAATAGGATCCGAACACATACACCATTAACTTCCACAGCCACAGGTTGGATGGGTTAGATTGTTAGATAATGTGTATTTGATTACAGGTGTCGCATGACCGAGACCTAGCTGTTCTGCGTAAATGACTTCGTTTAATAAGATTGAATTTTTTGAAGATATCTCATGAGCTTAGGGCATGTGATACACAAGCATGATTAAATGCATCGTACATAAAACTTTTTCGTTAGTGGTAGTTGACACTGATGGGTTGGTTATATGGGTTTCAGTGCTGTCGACTGATGGGGCCTAAAAACACGTCATCGTCAGACATGACTTCCAATGATAAACTTGAACACTTTAAGCTGTTGGAATTCCAACTCCTTACACGCTCTTTGCATGAAGGGTCCTGCTTAGGTTAGTCCTGATCAGACGAACTCGGGCATATATACTTTGGGATTCTTGGAGGCTAAGTATGATAGCTAATGGACTACAAATACCATAAAGTCAAAAGAAGTACTGGACGTGTAAAAAAAAATATTTAACTGCTCGTCGAAATGTGCATGACACAACTGTGATTGATTATCAAATTAATGTTTTCTTAAACGGATGACCGCCCAAGTGGCCTAGCGATCCCCATCACCATACCAATTTAATCTTGGTGGTACATTTCTACCATATATATGGTGGCTATTGGGGTAGGTTTTCACTGTCTTGTTGTTTTAAGAAGTGATTTACTATCTTTCACACTGTCGAAACCCATGATGAAATATATTGCTCCAAATCATCCTCAGAAACTGGCGTTATTGTGTTTTCTAAATACAGTACTTGCATTGCCAAACATAATCATTTACTATCTTAAGATTGTAGCAATGCATAAACTAGAATTTTACCAACTAGTTTAATAGATACATTACCTCAGATACTTTTAACTATTGAAAACTTCTCTTTGATTAGGAATTTAAGTTTTTTATTCTAAACTATTTAGCATCAGTTCACCTTACACTGAAACAAATGTGAATACTGAGTATTTTTTTTTATACATTGCAAGTGTATTGTTTAGAGAGTAAATAAAGAGTTACAGGTCATGATTTGGAGCATTATTTGTGGAACTCTTTTAAAACAATCAGTAAGACATATGAAAACCTCATCCAACTTTCTGGGCAATCAAGATTCATCATATAAGTTCATTGTTGTTGTTGAAGTATATTAATGGCACCCATGACTAAGCAACATGCAACTGCTTATGAATGTCCACAAACAGATGGCAGAATGAGCAGCCAGTTGTGCCAGGCTCCATTGAGCAACAATTTCATTTGACCCTGTCACAGAACAACTTAATGTTGGTATATTTTTATTATACATTTCTTAGTTTCTAGGGAAGACTAGATGAGGTTTTCATAGATTCTGTTTCACTTACTTTTACTTCAGTTAAGTCCACGTTCTCATAGATATATGTATAACCCTCACTATTGTTGCCTTATTTGATATCGTGCAATTGTCGCCTTATTTGATACTGTACAATAGAACATAATTCTCCAAGTCACTCTCTGTGACCACTGATGGATTCTTTAAACTCTACACTAACACTGGAGTAAAAAACTCACTTAGTATCTAAATTTAATTTTGATGTAAGGGTAAATTTTTAAACAACCAGTTGGGCCACATTACTATTGGACTTGATGTGTATCAACAAGTTTTACAGTACTACGAAACTATTAATTTTCCTTGCTATCATTTGATTTAGGCCTTTAACTATGCAAAATTTAAGCAAGATAGTTTCAACCCATTTTATTGACAGTTTTCAATGCATGATTGAGTTTTAAAGTTTTACTTTTTCTTACTTGTTGCCCTTTCCTACATCAGTGAGCTAGCACCAGGAACAGATGAAGAAAGGCTGCATTTGCTGACATCCATTCTTCACTTGTCATGTGCAATGCACCTAAACCAAAACCCCTATCCACAACCAGGCCCCACAGACATTTCCATAGTTCCCCCGGCCACTCCGGATGTCCTGGTTCAGTCCATTTACAGCATGTATGCCCCAGTATACCACATCATTCCAATTCACTCTATCCTGTACACGTTTTTCACCTTTCTACTTGTTCAGGCCCCAGTCACTCAAAATTTTTGCATAAATCCTTCAATCTCCAATTTGGTCTTTCCCATCTTCAATCCCCCTGCACTGCTGATGCATATATTATCTTTGTCAACATCTCCTCACTTATTCTCTCCATATATCCAGGCCGTTTCAGCACACCCTCTTTAGCTCTCTCAACCACACTCCTCTTATTACCTCACCTTTCTCTTACACTTTTGATAGTTACTCGATCAATATTTAACATGTTTGAATTTTGCTAAACCCATGTCAAGTATGATATGGATCCATATGGAGATAAACCTTAAAGTCTTATTTTCTATAATTTTATAGTTTGTGTGTAAGATCTCATATTAGAGCAATGCCAAGGCACAGGGAAAAGCCCAGATGAGCTACCTGAATAGAAATATATGTTGTATGCCTGAATAGGATGATGTTACTTAATCATTTTGTACTCATGAAATAGTTTGGAAACATTGTAGTTTCTATTTGATGACATACTTTTTTAAATACTGGTGAATTTTTGGCCTCTGATTCTATACTTTTTCTGAGAAATCATGCCTTGAATGAAGCATTAAAGATTTCAAGTAACAAATTAGGATAGCCAACATTTATTGAAGAGTTCATACAATAAGGGGTGAAACAATTAACTGAACCTAGCATGGGAATTGTAAAAAGATTTTGATATAGGGTAGTTATTGTTTAATGAAAATGGGTGAATAGTATGATCAGGACATTTTTCATGGAAGAGAGTTATCACATCATGCATGAGTAATATAATTTATTTTCACCTCTTAGCTGAAGATGATGGAGACAGTGAAAGACTAGAAATATCAGCTGGTGACAGCATCCAAGCAAAAAACTTGATGAAATTTTCAGTTGGTGACAGTTTTCAATCTTCTAAAGATTTAAAGCAGTGTACTCTTTTTCACTGATGCATGATGGCAAAGAGGTTAAGTTAAGTTTGGTCAGTCTTCTTTCAGAGGCATGTAGAACACTGAGATGGCCCATGGACCATGTGGTGGCCATTAGAATAAGGTACATTATAAATCATTTTTGCTTGCAGAGGAGTATTCCAGTTGCACTGTTCATAACTTATACCAAACAGTATCCACAGCATAGAAATTCACTGCACTCCTAGTTGTTTGGAGCCATTTGGGAAGTATGGAATAAAGGTTTTTCGAATAAGATAAAGTACATGTTGCGCAAATAAATGGCTGACAGATTACACAGATGAATGCATGTAGGGGAGATAAACCCATATATTTCCCACACATTTGTAATACAGTACATCATCAGCCAAGGATGGATGTCATATTCTAACCACTTGAAATCTGACACACCTCTGTCAGGTTGCAAAACTTTATCAGTATGAAGAGAAATATTTCAGCTTGCAAATGAAATTGATTATGTTTGAATCTACTTTGCAAGTTGGAAATAATGAAACAATAAAATCCTACTTTGGAATATATATCTGACATTACTGTCTATCTATCTATCTACGTCTATCTCTGATGCTTGATCCAATTGGAACTCCCTCAAAGGTAGCCACGGCAACATAGTCTCCATAACTGAAGAACTCCAATGCCACTTCTTAGCATTTAGTGCCACACCCTTAACAGGCCACTGGCAGAGGGCAAGTCTATTACTGTTTGTGCTTCTCATCCATATTTTTCCTCCATGATGAGTGGGACTGGTCAAAGTAGCATTGTATGAGAGCTTCATATACATCATTCCATGTCTTAGTAGACAGATATATAATTTGCCACTAAAGAATTATAATCTTGGCAGTAGCATAATAGCTCACTTGATGAGCTTTTGCTATCACTTCACATCTTTCCATCATCTGTCTGTAAATTTTTCACATATTAATCTCCTTTTCAAAGATCATGTAGTCTGTTGAATTGAACCTTTCATGAAGTGATTTATGGATGTACCTTAATCAAGTTTCCTCATATCATACCAGTCTAACTTCTCGTATGGACGCCACATGGAAAATTGTTTTTTGGTCAAAATATCAAATGATTTTGGAAACCAAGTAGCAGATTAAATCAGAACTTTGGACAAATTGTTGATGGATGGTCATCTATCAAGTTTTCTCATTTCGTGTCAGTCAGACATCCAACATCACCTTGGCTAGGTAAATAATAAAACTCAGCCAAGCCTCTTTTTTGTTTAACTATTATTATTATGTCTCCAGTTATATTTCCTGGTAGAAAAGAAAGAAAAGTTCCCCAATTTATGGTTCATCTGGTTTCTTAATTGCACATATGGTAAAATCATGAATTCCTTTAAGTTTTCTTTTTGGTCCAAATAAGATTGCTTCATTATTCAGAATGTAGATTGATCATTTCTTATCTGTCAACCAATTTCTCCTTCAGTTTTCAGAAGGTGAATTGATCATTTCTTATGTGTCAACCAATGTCTAATTGGCTGTACTTTGAATGATAGCCTGCTCTTTGCTATATTATGTGAATCTTTACCAGACACTAAGAGGGCTTTGTCATCAGCATATGATAAAAATTTGCATTTCACGTAAAGAGATGTAGTGTCTGCTTGCCTCAAAAAGAATGGTTCTCCCAGGATGTACCCTTTGAAATTGGACTTTCCAACAGGTGCACGTGCAGACTCAGCATTGTTGACATTGTTTTTTTCCTCTGTTTTTGGGTATAGTATTGCTGTATCTTTACACACACTTATATTACCAGAAGTTTCATATCTCATAATTTGGTATACTTACTTTCTGGCTCCTCATTTCCTTACAGTTCTTTCCTTTGTGGTGTTACTTATATTGCCAATAACCTGCAGATATGAGTTGTAGTCTAGATCTTCAAATGAAAATCAGGATCATAAATCTGATTTTGATTAAGGTTCCTGTTTCAGGTATGAGAACTGGATTATTTTTTTTTTTTTCTTAGAATGTCTGTTGTATATGCTACAAAGAAGAGTGCTATTTTAGACCATGAATCATGGTTAATGCAGCTAACAAAGAAATATGAGCTTAACATCCATGAAGGTGAACCAACAGGACGTAAGAGGAAAAACTTCCAAGATTTATTTGATCTACGAACACCATTTTTGATGGTAAGCATGTTGCAGGACTACTGATTTCTTAATAGGTAATTTATGCTGATAGTTGCTGAAAATTATAAGGGAAGGATTTTTTAGAATATTGTCATGTAAAGTTTACATATGTGTATTTACTTTCATTTTCCATATGCCTTGTAATCAAGACAGTCACCCAAAGGACAGTATGTTAGTCTTAGATCTACACATGAAAGGGGGAATTTAAAGAATGATAATGCAAGGAAAAGAGTTTGATGGAACTTTGAGAGCTTTAGTGAATAAGGAGTAAAATGGCTTATTGTATTAAAAAATGTACCGTTATAGTGAACTGCTATTCCCAACTGTCAGATGATTTGGGTTCATGTCATGAAACATTCAGTAGAAAAGGATCTTACCTCTTTAAAGTCATCCTTTGCATACTCGTGGATATAAGAGATTTCATCATACCTGATCACTATTTCCCGGGTTAGCGAGGTTGTGCCAGGAAACAGACGAAGAAATACCCAACCACTCAAGTACACATATATATATGCATATGTACATATGCATACACATACATATACATATATACACATGTACATATTCATACTTACTCACTGTTATATCTTTGATATAAGAGCAAGAAACTTTTAAAGCTTAATGGTGTTTTCCATTTTATTTCTTAACCTTTGAAAATGTTTCCAGGTCATCTTGGCTCGTAATTGATTGGTTAGGAATCATTAGAAGATGCTTACAACATTTGGAAGATTTGTTTTTTCTTTGAAGAATAAGTAGCAGATGAAATTCATAACAGATGTCTGAACTACTTTTCCAGATTGAATATTAAATGTTTGATTTGTAGAGCCAGCATCTTGAGAACAGTCCTTCAAAACATTTTTAGTTTGAGATGGTTGGGTTTGGGTTTTAGGAGTTACTTAGGCTGATGTGAATTATGCATTCAAAGAGAATCTGAACTAGAACATTCAGATTAGTCCAGTAAACTGAAGTATTAGAAGTAATCTGCCATGTACCTAATTTTGTTTAGCACAAGCTGCATAACTTGGCTAAATTCATAATATAATACAAACTTAGTGTGGGATCTTGAACATCAAGAGCACCGTTGTGCTCATGAATGTCCTTAACAAATAGAATTTGCAGTTACTTGCCCGCAAACAATTAAGTATCATCAATGGTGGCTGAAGTGAACAAGAATTTTGGATCATTTTGAATTTTCAGTATACTTTTTTCATCCCAATGTAACTGTAGTTTCTTCATGTGCTTTTTGTTTTTTTAATCACTGTAATGCATAGTAACTTAGCTGTTGAATTCCCTTGCCAACCTTGATGTCCAGCTTGACCTAGGTAGTCTCCCACTGGCAAACTTATAACAGCAGATTGAAAAAGCTTGGTATTTGAGTATCTGGTGATTCATTTATATGGTGTTCATAGAAATGTAAATTTGATAAAGTAAAACATCAGAAACTTTGTGCGTCAGTAGCAGGCAATCACTTATCTTATTGATCATTCGCTAGCAAGTATATTGTATTGTTGTTTTCTCTGATGTGGAATCCACTTTATAAATGTTTGAAAACGATGATTAATTTGTTGCACAAGAAGTAAATAACCAGTGCCAGGTTGAAAACAATAGTTGAGGTGATGGTGGTGGCTGGAAAAGCAGATGATGGTGGTATAATTTACAGTATCTGCTTATGAGAAGGTAGGAGAGGGCAGCACTACTGCTGAAGGAGGTGTTGTGGGAATATATGAAATAGGACAAGACGTAAGCTCCAGTTTGGTGTGGGTGAGAATGAAAATGCTCCATGAGAGATGGGTGATTCTCACTTCGTATTTACTTGTTAGTGAAAGGAGTGAAGAAGAGAGGTGAGTGTTTTGGGAGGAACTGAGTGAGTGCTTCAGCTATTTTGATACAAGAGATAAGATATTGATGGGAGATATGAATGCAAGAGTTAGTGATGTGGTAGTTAAGGTTATAAATGGGGGACACATCGTATCCAATGTAAATGGAAATGGTGGACAGCCTGTCGAGATGTGTGCTAAAAAAGGACTTGTGATTGGACATATCTTGTTTAAAAAAGTGAGTACTTACATAGGTATGCATGGGTGAATAGGGGTTAGTGGTTAGCTCTCAGTTTTGGATAATATTCTGAATGATAGTTATGAAAAGGAGAGACATGGATTTGAATGTAAATGTGGAGTAAATTATGTTTAGATTCATTTTACCAATTTTTGTTCAGGATGGCCAAGCTGAGAAAATAGCCAAACAACTTGAAGAAAGTACTACACTTGTTATGGAACCTAAAAGAAAGAAAAGGAAGAAAGGTATGTTTATATTAGTGGTTTGTCTGTTTCGAAGAAGCAGTTTTTCACATTTGAAGCAAGTTAGCACATGAAAAATACTCTTAGTTTACTATTTGAACATTGTGCATTTTTTTCTGATTATGCCATATTTCCTGTAGCTTAGCAACTAGAAGCACTGAGGACCTGCACAGTTAAACAAAGTTATTTTTGACATAATCCCACCTCATCATGCCTGATGCCCAAATTTTTGCAACAGCACGTGACCCCTCCTACCCAAAATTTTTTTTCTTCTTTTTTTTATCAACCACCATCCCCCAAGCAGAACTAAAAAGTTCACCTCTTTTTCTAACTCCACCTACCCATACTCACTGTTTCTCCACCCTTTATTGATATAGAAGGGGCTCCTGGGGCAAGAGGTAAGTATATTTTATGACTTATGGTCTCATCCAATGGACATGGCCAGTTTTCAGAGCGCTGCTGAGTTTCATAAATATAGAAGAGTCTCCTGGGGCAGGAAGCAGTATCTGAATATTTGTTTGCTGTTTCCTGGGTTAATGAGGTAGTACCAGAAACAGATGAAGAAAGGGCCTCATTCGATAGTATCCATTCTCTAATTGTCATGTGTCATGCACTGAAACCACAGCTCCCTGCCCACAAACAGGCTCCCAGACCTTTATGTAGTTTTTTCCAGCAGCTTTATATTCCCTGCTTCTGTCCATTGACAGCACATCAGCCCTTCTATATCGCTACTCTTCACTCTACCTTTGCACCACTCTTACTTTCCTGCATATTTAGGCTTTGACCATTCAAAACCTTTTTCACTGTCAAAGGTGTAGAAGCCCAAGTTTTGGCTTTTGTTTTGTTTTGTGTTTTATGCAATCAGCGAAGCAGTAATTGTTACCATTTAATTGAGGATGCCCTGCATCGCTATTAGGTGCTGTACCACATACAGAAGAAAGTGGTTCAGACCTTTCTTCATACCTTGTTCATAGCTTGGGAGAGGCTATGCCAAAGCAAGAAACCCCATCAAAAACCCTGGAAACTCCTTCAGCAAGTAAAGAATCCTCACCAATCTTATCTGAAACCAGCCAGATATCAATCAAAGAGACAAATAATTTTGCCTGATTTCCTTAGTTACCTCTCCGCTCCTCCACTCCCCACTTGCACCTCTCAGACCTTGACATTTACTACATGATGCTATATTTACTGAATACAATGCATATTTACATAATTTATGTAAATATTTATATATATGTTCTTTATTGATTTTATTTAGGTACTCTTAGTATTTAGGCATCTTAAGTATAGATCTTGATTTTTTTTTTTCCAATAACAAACCAAACAAGAAATTAATGTGCCTAAAGAAATTGTACTTATTATTTTTCTTCATATTTTTAACTATACAGACAACAGCAAGCATGGAATATTTAAGCTAACGCTTTTTCCTCTTGAACGAAATAGCCATGATATTGATGTAGTAATCCAAAACCTTATCTGTATTAACTATTTTCAGATCATGTGCCTCAAAGGAAAGAAGAGAAGGAGATAGAGTTGACTCACATTCGGGAAATGTTCACAGTTCTGCGGCAAACCCCAGATTTCAAGCTGAAATTCCAGTTCCTCCCAAACATTAAGGACTTCAGAAGTAATAATTCTCATATAAGAAATCTAAGAAAAAGGTATTAGTGGTTATGTCAGCCTTATCATTAGTTATTTCAGCACATATTGGTGTTTTTAAGCTAAATGTTTACTTGTCATTCACCTAGTTCACACAGTGAAGATAACTGCAATAGCAGCATGACAAGCTTACTGCAAAACACTGCTGTAATCACCTGCTAAACCTCTACCCACATTTGATGAGCAGTATGGGAAGGGTGTTCTGTATTTCTGGGGGCCCAGACTCTTAGACTTTGCTGGCTTTAGTTTTTGAGAGTTATGTAATTCGGAGAAGTGAGATATATATTCATGTATGTAAAATACACAGGACAGTTTACGAACATTGTCAGAAGGAAATCTTGAGAGAAGGAGTTATTGGAAAGAGAAGATATTAAACAACACAAGGTGGTACAAAGTGCTATGATAACATTTACAAAGATGTTTGTTATCATACATGTGGAAAGATCAAGAGGATACAAAAGTTGATAGAAATATGGAATACGTTGTCAGGAGAATGGCGACAGATGTAAGATGTGTTTTACTGAAAAAATGGGTTCAATTGAGCATTTTATTCAAGAATTCACATGCTGTCAGTGTTTAAGGTAAAAGATGGTGTGGTGGAGAGGGTGTACTGAAATGGTTTGGGCATGTGAACAGGATGAGTAAGGAGAAATTGAAGATAAGGGTACATGTACATGTGTCAGATGTAGAGGGGACAAGGAGAAGGGGGAACTTGAATTAAAGTCAGAAGGATGGAGTGAAAAAGGTTTTGAGTGCTAAGGGTCTGAACATGCTGGAGAGTGTACTGCATACATAGGATAGAGTAAATTGATGCAGTATTATATATAGGAGCAATATGCTGTCAGTACACTGAACTAGGGAAAATTAAATGGTCAGGAAAAACCTCAAAATTGTTAGTGGGGCCTGGTTGTTGATAAGGGGCTGTGACTTTAGTGCAACATATATTATTGTTAGAGAGTAAATGTGAGTGAATGAGGCCATTTCTTCATCTGTTCCTGGCACTACCTTGCCAGCACAGGAAATGATGAACAAGTTTGAAAGAAAATATAAAAAAAGGTGGCAAGTAATGTTGTCAGATCAATAGAATTGATTACTGGGTATGTTAAACAGTGGAAGTAGCATAGATATTGAATTAGTATGTGAAGCCATTTGATATTGATAATCTGTTGTAATGCAAGCACTTCACCAAATTCTAAACATTCCCTTTTCAGTTGAGAAAACATGTTTTTAAACTGAAATTGTTGAACTCCAAAATTCAGAATTTCATGAAAATGGCAACTGCTGGTGCCATTTTTTGTGAGAGGGTTATCAAAATGAAAAACAGAAAACCTAAGATCTGACATTCCATCATTTCTGAGCATCATAGATCAGCAAGATTTTACTGGTACTTAGATTCCTTGTTATCTGTGTGTTTGAAAAAGAGACTGTTACAGAAAGCCTTTGAATGAATGTGGCTTCAGAAAAGAACCATTAATTGCAGATGGGTCAATCCAAAATATTGCTTTTACTGCATTTGCATATCCTTGCAGAGGTAATGCCACATAGCCTACTACTTGCATGCATTAGAAGGTTAATCTAGATAGTCTCCAGCACTTAAAGCAGTATTTCATGTTGCAGGTTTATGGAAGTGACAAGCTCCATTTTGCCTCAGCTCAGTGAATATCATGAAGGTGATGAATTTGGTACCAAGGTGATAAATGGTAATAAGTATGTGGTGCCTCCACATGTTCGCTATGTGTGTGATGATGTCAATAATATCTTGCTGCACACAGTAGGCTCCAAGTTTGATGTAATTGTAATGGATCCCCCATGGCAAAACAAGTATGTGAAGAGACGAACTCATGCCCATGGAAGACACCATGGGTAAGGTTATATATTCTGTTTTTCTGCTTTGAATATTTACATGCCTGTACTGTGCAAATATGCATGCACAAATAACAAACATAGAGGTGTGAAATCTGGTTTGCTAACTGATTTTGGTGAGACAGTAAGAGCAGCGTGTTTGACACAGTGTAAATTGATTCTAGTTAGGTTGTAACAAACCATATTTTCTTGCACATTTTAGTAACTTGAATGTCCATGTGTTTTTTCCCTCCGGGAAGGTCCAATGTTTTGTAGGGTGGAGGTGTGAATAAAGATGTTTATCTTGCTATAACAATGAACCTAGTGATATTAAAGATTAGAGTTGTGTGTAAAAACATTTGTTTACCATAATACTGTAGAAGAGAAAATTGAAGAATGTATTTTAGTGAGCTGAGAGACAATATGCACATGATCTACCCTATTTAAACAAAAACATAGAGAAAGTGGTTGAACAGAAAAAAAGGTAGGCTACACAGTAGAAATGGAAAAATATTTTAGGCTATATCTTCATGATATGATGTGATATCCTTTTGTACTTTATTCTTATTTCTTTTTTGTTGTAGAGATATAAGTTAAAATATCATAGCCTGTTTTGCTGGAGATTTAGAAATTGATATTGTATTGAAATCAGTATTGAAAATGGAAAAATATATTTGATTCTTTCTGCTGTTAGTTTTTTGTGTAAGGTTTGAGAGAATCTCTAAGATCCCTGGGGGTTAGAAACCTCAAACCCTCTGCCTTATGGTTGAAGTCAATTCCTCTCACCCTTGACTAACCTGTTTAGTACTTGTGGCCAACAGCTTGGTTCTGGCCCATCCTTCAGCAAATCAGTAACCTCCTTGTGTCAATGATGTTATCGTCCCTCTGGGTGTCACACTAATCGCACTGCTTGCTAGACGTTTAGCTCCAACCCTCTTTTTTTCCAGCTCTTTCCATCTTGACATGGTTAAGTATCATTTTGTGATAAAAAAAAAAAACATAGGGTGTATTGTATGTATTTGTGGTGCATTGTTTTTTGATACTTTTCAGTAATAATTATTTCATGTATGTAACTTGTTACTTGTGTCTTGATGAATGATAATATTCCTCCTGTCCCTTCTACTTCTCCCTTTAAATCCTAGATGGAGTGCTCTTTTTTGTATCTCAAAGTTTTTGTATATATGCCCTGTACTAAGCACAGAGTTAAGGAATAGAATGGTGTCATCTTAGAGTGACAACAGTGATTCAAGCCCCAGTGTTGTGCTAGTCAGGTTTGAGCATCAGTCAGTCAAACCTCCATTGGCTTGGTTCTGTTTTGGTATACAAGAAGGTGTTGGGGGTGGAGAGTTTTTCTCTTCTATAAAGACTGTTTTGTCCCATAGGGTTAGCAGCATTTGGGAGTTACTTGTAAGTAAAGACTGTTCTGTCCCATAGGGAGGTACTTGTAAGTGATCATCCTCCAGGTTGCATTAGTTATGTTGAAATCATTTGGTCCACTGATCTGGCAGGCCCACATGTCAACCAATGCTCTGCCATGAAGCAGTGGGGACCAGGGTACCTTGGATGGGAGGAGCATTAATCTTTAGCAGGGCCAAGCTTTCCATATGAAACAAAAGTAATATAGAAGAGCTTGCTTTCTGGGACATCTTTGATTGGTTTCTGTACCTTTCTTTGTCAATTGAGATTATTTTGTTTCCCTTGATGTAGTAATGATTTTGGTATTTTTTTGATGGACTAAACTAAAAGGCTTTTAGGCCCAGCTGGCATAAAGAGAAATTGCTAGCTTACATTGGTCTTCATCAGGAGTATTTTATCTTTTCTGAGGTTTTTCACACTTTCTTATGCTCCTACTTGTCGGATAATCCATGGTACTTGTACACAGAGCACCTGGCGTATCATAGAGATCTTATAAAACAAGATGTTCTTGTTCCTTGTGTCATTCTCGTTTCTGAAAAGTCCCTGTGTACTCATGACATACTGGTAATCTTTTTGATGATGGTGAACTGATCCAAACAAAACTGATGGGCCCTCAAAGCAGTATTCTACTTCTGTGCCAGTGAAACGGTAGCTCTTTTAGCACTAGTACATTCCAATATATATGATTGTGCATAATGGGATCATGTTCATAACGGAAACAGAACAGGATCAGTTTTTATCCCCGATTCATAGTTAGAGGATACAAGGATAAGCCATTGTTTCTACAGTGTCATATTTCTGTATATCCACCATTTCTATATAAACATTTTGGTATTATTTTCTACAGGTATGACATGATGAGTGTTAAAAACATCTTGCAGCTACCAGTGGGTAATCTTCTTGAGGATGGAGCTCTTCTAGTTGTTTGGTGCACCAACAGTATTTCACAAATACAAGAATTCCTTGAAGGACTGTATTTCTGGGATGTGAAACTTGTTGCAACATGGTTTTGGCTTAAGGCATGTTTTCTTCAAAATTTCAAGTGAATGTTTTAAAGAGAATTTTATTGCACCTGTCATTGTAGCAAAGCATGCCCACATTTATTTTGTTTGTTTGTTTCCATAAAGATCTTGAAAATTGCGTTTTAAGAATTTGATCCTTTCACTTGCAATGGACAACTGTGTACTGCTACATATTATTATTATTATTATTATTATTATTATTATTATTATACTTGATCGCTGTTTCCCGCGTCAGCGAGATAGCGCCA
>JAYMFT010424314.1:0-17476 GCA_038088735.1 Panulirus argus
GGCGTTGGAGGGTGTGTGTGTGTGTGTGTGTGTGTGTGTGTGTGTGTGTGTGTGTGTGTGTGTGTGTACATATGAGAGGTGAATTGATACATGTATAAGGTTAAGAGACAGGGCAACACGTGTAGATTTTTTTTCGTGTAGCACACATACATACACACACACACACACACACACACATATGAAATAATCCTTGGTCAGTGGAGGGGGGTATGGACGCACCAGGAACCATACCTGACAGATGTGCCGGTGGCGGAGTGTGGTGGGAGTGACAGTGAGGGACGAAGGTCAGGGTTTGAGAATGAGAAACATTCCACCGAATGCAGAGAACTGAGGTAAAACTTGCTACTCCATATTACGTGTGTTGGAAATTATGTGCCCAATGATTAATGATGCCAGAAAATGTCAGGTGGGGTTCGCTGGCCAGAGCAGGGGCAGGGAGATCCCCTTGGGACCTGCGATGGTAGGGAGGGACTCGACAGTCACACCTGGGCGGAGGATAGTGTCATACAGCAGTCCACACCAGGGGGAGGGACCTGCCACGATGACCACGGCCTTCTTTCTCCACCACCACCATCACCACAGGTTTCCCCACCACACCATCACCACCACCATATGATCTACCCAACACACCAGCTTCACCAATACCACAAGGTCTACCCGCCACAGCAGGGCCGCCACTCCACCACCTGGTAATCTACACCTACTAAACACCATATCATTTGCTTCCAGTAATATATAATTTTTCTCAGAGTAATGTAATTTCTCACTTTGCCTGATGTTGTACTGGGGAAGATAATGTTAGTCTGGCGGGGCGGGAGAAATTGATTCCCCGGTGACCAACGGGGGTTTTGAGCCTTGCGGCCTGCAGCGGTTGTGCCGCTCCGTGTGACAGGTGTTGGCCGGCGCACACTCCTCTGTATGATTCGTTGCGTAACAGTCTACTTGATCAAAACCGCACACCAACGCCGGAACGACGTATTATAACAGAACATATACAAGGCTGGTGCAGGAGAGCCGGGTAAACATATACATTATGTAAGAAACATGAGTCGAGTCACTTCCTCACAAGCTCTTATCGCTCACCCTCACAACCGACCGGCCCAGGGAGTCCGGGACTTAACCATTCTTTATTACCTTTACGATTCCTTGTAATTACCTTTTACAGACTAAAAATATAAAATCTTTTAACAGATTTTAGGAATTACAGATCTAATAACGTTTTTCACTGTATATTTACAAACATCTTCACATAAAAGAAAAATACTCTAACATAATTTTCAAGATGGCCAACGTATGTAACGAATGTGTATAGCATTATGTGGACACCAGAAGGAGTCCAAGTTTCCATAGACTGTTCTTACATCTTGAGGATGTCGATCTTAAGGACCCTGGCAGGTCACGGGTTTAAAGTCCAACCATCTAACTAACCAACCATCCAACCAACCAACCATCTATTCAGCCAACTAACCAATCAGCCAACCAACCATACATTCGTCCAACCATCCATCTAACTAACCATTCAGCCAACTGTAGACTCCGTAAGAATTGCAGTATTACATCTTTCTTCCAAATTGATTAAATAATGTTTATCATTTGTTTTCCACAATGATAATTTTGATATAATGTGTCTCATAACCACAAAAATATAGTTTTCGGTCGTGACAGAAATACATACAATAACAAATCTTGGTCATATTAGTTCAATGTGGCCTTGAACCATCAGAGATGAAGCCTTGAACCACTATTGATGAGGCCTCAGAGATGTGGCCTTGAACTACCACAACTGAGGCCTTGAAATATCAGAGGTGAGGCCTTGAGCCACTAGTAATGAGGCCTTGAACCATCAGAGAATTGTTTCTTTCTCTCATGTAAAACTTGTACAAAGTTGCTTGGACTTTCCGCCTATCAACTGCCAGGGTTATCAAGGTCAAGTTATAACAACCCATCGAGCATCTTGAACCCTTGTGCTGTCCAAGACAATCCTGGGCACTCTCACTACATGTATGGACCTTGACTGGACCACACACACTACCACACTGTGTATAAATGTACCTTAATGAGACCAGACACGTTCACACTAAATATATGGTTACCTGACATGCAGTACCAGGTTCCACAGGTCATGCAGTACCAGGTTTCACATGTCGTGCAGTACCAGGTTCCACAAGTCATGCAGAACAAGGTTTCACATGTCATGCAGTACCACGTTCCACAGGTCATGCAGTACCAGGTTCCACAAGTCATGCAGTACCTGTTTCCACAGGTCATGCAGTACCAGGTTTCACAGGTCATGCAGTACCAGTTTCCACAGGTCAAGCAGTAATAGGTTTCACAGGTCATGCAGTACCAGGTTCCAAAGGTCATACTGTACCAGGTTCTACAGGTACTGCAGTACCAGGTTCCACAGGTCATGCAGTACCAGGTTCCAAAGGTCATACTGTACCAGGTTCTACAGGTCATGCAGTACCAGGTTCCACAGGTCATGCAGCACCAGGTTCCACAAGTCACGCAGTACCATGTTCCAAAGATCATACTGTACCAGGTTCCACAGGTCATGCAGTACCATGTTCCAAAGGTCATACTGTACCAAGTTCCACAGGTCATGCAGTACCAGGTTCCACAGGTCATGTAGTACCATGTTCCACAGGTCTGACGGAACAGTTCGGCACACACTGCCTCACACAATACAACACACTCTCCTGCTGAATCCACCATAATTTTATAAATCCTACAACTCCTTGGAGCACGTTCTACCACAAACCCGAAGATAAGTACACGTAAGTTCCCATAAATCTCATTTCACAATGAACCAGAGATTCAAATGCATAACCGTATAAAAATATTACGCAAACATAACACATAATCCTATCATATAATGCCACACATCCTTTCAGAAGTTAAAACATATGTCATGAAAACAGTTCACTTTTACCACAACTCTCATGGTCCGTAGATGCCACATGACAACAAATGGTGATATCTGCTATACACTCTCATTAATCCCAATGCAAAAACATTGATAAATTGTGCAACAGAACTCATAAATCCGCCATCACTCGAATCACACAACACGACCCATAAACCTTACAGCACGACTCACGAATCCCGCAACAGACCCATAAATCCTAAACGATTTATGAATGAACACAGTATGTATCACAGATCTCACAAAACGATTCTAAAAATCGTCCAATATAACTCATACATCCAACATGACTCACAAATCATACAACCTTCTCAGAAGCCAAGAGGACTGCGTACCAGCAGAGGCAAACGAGTAGGTGTCCTGCTACATAAGCCACTACATCCCCAATCCAGCTTCACTGATAAGAGAATGCAAAGTTTTGCAAGAAACTCAAAAGCCGAAGACATCATCAGCAATAACCGGAATGAAAATAAATAAAACGGCAGACCTTGATAAATCTTAACCGAGAACGATGAGAGAGGCGAAAAATGAGACAGTTAAGCCCTTAACTGCCCTTTTCAATCAGTCACTTGATACGGGAAAAGTTCCAGATGAATGGAAGTTTGCTAATGTAACAACGATACTCAAAAAAGATAATAAGTCACTTCCCGAAATCATTGTCCAATTTAAGCCAAGTTGGAAAACTTATGGAAACCGTCATTCGAAACAGAATTGTAAACTATCTCATGACCACCACTTAACAAACAATTCTCAAAGTGTTTTTCGACGATATCGCTCATGTCTGACAAATCTGCTTAAATTCTTTTATGGCGTAATCAACATGTATGACCAAAGCAAAACAGCTGGTCTCATCTATCTAGATTAAAAAAAAAAAACACATTCGATAAGGTTCTGCATCAAAGGTAACTAGCAAAATTACGTCACATGGTATTGCTGGGGCTGTACTTCAGTGGATACGAAATTGGTTGACTGACCGTAAACAGAGAGTAGTGATTAATGGTCAAGCCTCAGAATGGTTAGACGTAAGAAGTGGAGTGCCACAAGGATCAGTCTTGGGACCGGTTCTCTTTCTCATAAATATTAACAATATCGATAATGGGCTGCATCGCAATGTATCAAAATTCGCTGATGATGCAAAGCTGGGAAATAAATCTACAAGTGAACTGGAACGTTTACAGCTTTAAAATGACATAGACAAACTCGGCTCACGGGTGGCAAATGAATTTTATTATTATTTAGTGCATAGTAAAGACAAGCTACGGTATGAATTCTGTTAAACTGCAAAAGTTAAAAGAGGAAAAAGATTTGGGCGTAATAATCTCTGTTGACCTAAAACCAAGTGAGCAGTGCACAGAAGCAGTGAAAAGAGCGAACAAAAGACTTAGGTTCATAAGTAGGTCCCTCGAATTTAAATCCAGGGAAATCATCCTTTCTCTTTACAGTTCACTGGTTCGTCCACATCCTGAAAATTATGTTCAGTTTTGCTTACCCTGCCTTAAAAACGAGATAAGACAGAATGGAGAGAGTGTGGCGTCGAGTTACCAAGATGATTCTCGGACTGAGAAACAGATCCTGCGAGAGCAGATTAAAGAACCTGAATTCATTCAGTTTAGAAAAAAAAAAAGAATTGGTTAACAGGTGATATAATGTAAGTATTCAAAATAATCAAAGGTTTCGATAATCTTGATCCATCAAACTACTCATGACCTGATTTGTCTGATTTCTATACTGGGCAAATGTTTTACCTCGAATGAGGGCATTTTCTTAGACACATTAACATATGGAATTATTTGCCAGTTAGAGTGGTTGAAAGAAGCGCTGTAGATGCGTTTAGAACTGACTTGATAAATCCTTCGCTTCAAGTCTACGACTTTCATTATTTGCGCCTCCATAGTTAAAATAATTTGCAGGTTAATTCCTTTGAATCATCTGTATGCCTTCTAGCGTTCACCACACTAATCTGAGTCTCTGAAATCTTCCACTATCACAAACAGCCTCGAAAGGACTCAATGGTCTGTTGCTGTCTGAATTCCTTTATATTCCTTTGTATCATTTGCACACATTCCCCAATGCACCCAGGACCTCTAGTTTCTCATCCATCCTATGGCTTACTCCAGGTCCTATGGTTCCATTCTCCGCCATATCTATTCCAAGGATCTACAAACACTGCTGCCTCCAGGTTCTCTACATTGAAACTTACATTCCAGATAACCTATTCCTCTTCACTCTTAAGCTTAATAACTTTGCTTTTAAACAACACATTTACTGCCAACTTTCTCCGTTCACGCGATTTCCTAAATTCAGACACTAACTTCTACAGTTTCTCACTCGAATCTGCCATCAACGCCGTGTTATCAGCAAACAACAACAAATTTATCTCCCAAAACCCCCTCCTCCCATCTCCATGAGACTGTGTGCCTGCGCCTCCCTCCAACATCCTTGCATATACCTCCCTCTTCACCTCGTCGATAAACAATTTAGACAGCCGAGGTGACATCAGACTACCCTGCCTCAGACCCACCTTTGCCTGGAAACATTTACCTTCCTCTCTCCCTACTCATACAGTGGCAGTGTCAGCAGTAAGATGACACCACTGGGGCAGTGTCAGCAGTAAGGTGACACCTCTTGAGCTGTGTCAGCAGTAAGATGACACCACTGGGGCAGCGTCAGCAGTAAGGTGACACCTCTAGAGCTGTGTCAGCAGTAAGATGACACCACTGGGGCAGCGTCAGCAGTAAGGTGACACCTCCAGAGCAGTGTCGGCAGTAAGATGACACCACTGGGGCAGTGTCACCAGTAAGGTGACACCACTGGGGCAGTGTCAACAGTAGGGTGACACCATTCAGGGAAAGTTCCCTTTCTCTATGAATTCTTCGTCCATTGTGGCCACTTCTAGTAATCACTAAAGTAGTTTAAACCGATGCGGCAGTAAACAAAAAACTTTTTCCCTGTTATTATAATCATGAATATGATTATTACATCATCTTCATCACTGATGTTATCATTAACATAAGCATGATCATGATAACCAGCAACTTTCTAAATTATTCATTATATACCCAGAGTGGCAACTGTGTACTCTGCAGATGGCGACACCCGGCAACCCCGTGCGCGCTTGGCATACGTATGGCGTGTTAAGATAAGTGAGGAAGACTTACTAATCTTACTAATTATGATAATTGATGTATACTGTGCCGTCAATTTGATAACCGAGTGTGACCACAGACCAGTGGCGGGCACTCCCATGCAAAATCTGTCTGATTCAGACGTTCAGCACTTGACTCGCTCTTAACAACTGTCATCTGTAAGTTTTCCTGAGTGCCTTGAACGTGTAAAGTAAACAAACATGTTAGCTTTTCGTGCGCCGAGAATTATTTGTAAGTTCATTTATTGAAGTAGAAAGAAGTGGTACGTGTGTGGCTTCCGAAGTTTGAGCAGCCATACCAGACCTCTGGGTCAATGGGTCACCTTGGGTCACTGGGTCACCCTGGGTTACTGGTTCGCCTTGGGCTACTAGGTCACCCTGGGTCACTGGTTCACCTTTGGTCACTGGGTCACCCTGGGCCACCCTGGGTCACGTCACCCCGGGTCGCTGGGTCACCCTGGGTCACTGGTTCACCTTGGGTCATTGGTTCACCTTGGGTCACTGGGTCACCCTGGGCCACTCTGGGTCACTAGGTCACCTTGGGTCACTGGTTCACCCTGGGCCACTCTGGGTCACTAGGTCACCTTGGGTCACTGGGTCACCCTGGGTCGCTGGGTCACCCTGGGTCACTGGGTCACCTTGGGTCACTGGGTCACCCTTGGCCACCCTGGGTCACTGGGTCACCCTGGGTCGCTGGGTCACCCTGGGTCGCTGGATCACCCTGGGTCGCTGGATCACCCTAGGTCACTGGTTCACCTTGGGTCACTGGTTCACCTTTGGTCACTGGGTCACCCTGGGCCACTCTGGGTCACTGGGTCACCTTGGGTCACTGGGTCACCCTGGGTCGCTGGGTCACCCTGGGTCACCTTGGGTCACTGGGTCACCCTGGGCCACCCTGGGTCACTGGGTCACCGGTGAGGTGAGTCAAGACTGAAGGGCGGGAGAGTAGGGTAGCACATGCAACACATGACGACTAGGATATATGACAGTCATGTATGACAGTGTAACATGATCACGAAGCTGGTGCCACGGACTCAAGCGTCCTCTATACGATCATTTATACGTACATGTATACACGGAGTTATACGTATGTTTATAAATAGTTATAAATATTCCTATGCACAGAGTTGTAAATACATATATATATACACAGTTATACATAAACAGGTGGTAATCATATATTTCCTAAGTTGTCTTCCTCCATCCTCTCACATGATTACCCTGTCCTGTGGACATAGCCTGTCACCTGTCCCTCGTCTTATGTCTGTCTCTTGCCCTCCTCTCGCAGCACTTGCACATATCGCTGAGTTGGGTTGAAGATGTAAGTTGCCAGTGAAAGAGACAAGAGAAGGATTTGGGCGATACTTACAGGGAAGGAGTACAAATGATTGGGAGACGTATATGAGAAAGCGGCAGAAGGTCAAGAGAAAGGTGCAGGGGTTAGAAAAAAGGGCAAATGATATTAGCGGTGAGCGAGCACCAGTAAAATTTAGGGAGAATAAGATGTTCAGAAGGAGGTTAGTATTGTGCGAGAAACAAGAGAACAAATAGAAAAATTGGTGAAAGGGGCAAGGGGGGAAGTGATAACAGGTAGTGATGAAGTGAGGAGGAGATGAAGTGAGAAATTTGAAGGGCTGTTAAATGGATTTGATGATAGAGTCGTAGATGTAGGGTGTATTGGTCGGGGTGGTGTGCGAAGTGAAAGAGTCATGGAGAGCGGTTTAGTGAAGAAAGAAAAGGTAGTGAAAGCCTTACATGAGATGAAGTGTGGCAAGACGGCGGGAATGGGTGGTACCGCAGTTGAATTTGATAAGAAAGGAGTTGACTGTATCGCTGATTAGTTGATAAAGATATTCATTGTTTGTATGGATACTGGTGAGATGCCTGAGGATTGGTAGGATGCATGTATATTGCCACTGTATAAAGGCAAAGGGGGTGAAGATGAGTGTTCAAACTACAGAGGTACAAGTTTGTTGAGTATTCCTGGAAAACTGTATGGGAGGGTATTGATTGAGAGGGTGAAGGCATGTACACAGCATTATATGAGGGAGGAGCAGGGTGGTTTTAGAAGTGGTAGACGATGTGTGGCTCAGGTTTTTGCTTTGAAGAATGTATATGAGAATTACTTAGAAAAACAGATGGATTTGTATGTAGGATTTATGGATCTGGAAAAAGCATATGATAGGGTTGACAAAGAGGCTTTGTGGAAGGTCTTAAGAATATATGGTGTGGGAAGTAAGCTGCTAGAAGCTGCGAGTTTTTATCAAGGGTGTAATGCATGTGCACGAGTAGGAAAAGAGGACAGTGAATGGTTCCTAGTAAACGTCAGTCTGTGGCAAGGGTGTGTAATGTCCCAATGGTTGTTTAATATGTATATGGATGGGGTGGTTAGGGAAGTAAATGCAAGAGTTTTGGAAAGAGGGGCAAGTATGCAGTCTGTTGATGAAAGGGCCTGGAAAGTGAGTGAATTGTTGTTCGCCAATGATACAGCATCGGTGGCTGATTTGACTGAGAAATGCAGAAGTTGGTGACTGAGTTTGGAAAAGTGTGTGAAAAGAGAAAGTTGAGAGCAAATGTGAATAAGAGCAAGGTTATTAGGTTCTGCAAGGATGAGGGATAAATTAGTTGGGATGCGAGTTTGAATGGAGAAAAATTGGAGGAAGTGAAGTGTTTTAGATATCTGGGAGTGGACTTGGCAGCAAATGGAACCATGGAAGCAGAAGCAAGTTATAAGGTGGGGGAGGGTGGCGAAGGTTCTGGGAGCAATGAAGATTGTGTGGAAAGAGATCATTATCTCTGACAGGAAAAATGGGTACGTTAGAAGGAATAGTCGTTTCAACAATATCATATGGTAGCGAGGCATGGGCTACAGAGTTGTATGTAGGAGGGTGGATTGTTGGAAATGAAATGTTTAAGGACAATGTGTGGTGTGAGATGGTTTGATTGAATAAGTAATGTAAGGGTAAGAGAGATGTGTGGTAATAAAAAGTGTGGTTGAGAGAGCAGAAGAGGGTGTATTGAAATGGTTTGGACATATGGAGCGAATGAGAGAGGAAAGGTTGATAAAAACAATATATGTCTCAAAGGTGGAGGGAACAAGGAGAAGCAGGAGTCCAAATTGGAGGTGAAAGGATTGAGTGAAAGGGATCTTCAGCAGTTGGGGCCTGAACATGCAGGAGGGTGAAAGGCATGCACGGAATAGAGTGAAATGGAATGATATGGTATACTGGGGTCGACATGCTGTCAATGGACTGACCACAGCATGTGAAACTTCCAGGGTAAACCATGGAAAGGTATGTGGGGCCTATATGTGGATAGGGATCTGTGGTTTTGGTGCATTACCCATGACAGCTAGAGACTGAGTGTAAGCAAATGTGGCCTTTTTCATCTGTCTCATGGTGTTACCTTGCTGATGCAAGGGGTGGCGATGCTATTTCCTGTGGGGCGGGGTGGCGTCAGGAATGGATGGAGGCAAGCAAATATGAACATGTTCATATATGTATATGCATGTATATATGTATATGTTGGTATGTATATGCATGTATTGTGCATATAAGTGCTTGTATGTATATATGTGTGTATGTGAGTGGATAGATCTTTCTTTGTTTCCTGGCACTACCTTGTTAATGCAGGAAACAGCGATCAAGTATAAAGAATATCAAACAAAAACTTTAAGAGTTTCTTCTTGAGATAACTACAGTTGCTTATAACATGAGGCACCTCTCATACCAATAAAGTCTGCCTTCAAATCTAAATGAGGGTAGGAGGCAATCCATAGAAGTCTAAAAGGACATCAGTAATCCTTTAGGGGTAATGCTATGGGTTGCAATGGATTATTCTTTTGAGGCATAGAAACAAACTCTGGTCAGTATGCATAATATCAATTCATTTGTAATAATATTATCATCAACATATTCATTCTAACCTGAATGTATTCAAAATACCTGTACTGAAAAAAATGAATCAAGAACCATTCTAAATCTAAAAATTATGGGCCAATACATAATGTCACAATCCACTTGTCATACATGGCAAGTTACTAGGTTATCTCTTTACAATGTACTATCCATTACTAGCTTCTCTACTAAGCTAAGCACTAGGTTATCTCTTTACAATGTACTATCCATTACTAGCTTCTCTACTAAGCTATCTCTTTCCAATGTATTATCTGTTACTAGCTTCTCTACTAGGTTCACTTTCCAATGTATTATCCATTACTAGTTTCTCAACTAGGTTATCCCTTTTCAATGTATTATCTGTTACTAGCTTCTCAACCAGGCTATCTCTTTACAATGTATTATCCATTACTAGCTTGTCTACTAGGTTCTCTTCCCAATGTATTATACTTTTTCTAGCTTCTCTACCAGGTTATCTCTTTACAATGTATTATCCATTACTAGCTTGTCTACTAGGTTCTCTTTCCAATGTATTATCCATTACTAACTTCTCTACTAGGTTCTCTTTCCAATGCATCATCCGTTACTAGCTTCGCTACCAGGTTATTTCTTTACAATGTATTATCCATTACAAGCTTCTCTACTAGGTTCTCTTTCCAAATCTTTATCCGTTACTAGCTTCTCTAATAGATTATCTCTTTCCAATTTATTATCCGTTACTATTTTCTCTACTAGGTTATCTCTTTCCAATGTATCATCCATTACTAGCTTCTCTACTTGGTTCACTTTCCTCTCTTTCCAATGTATCATCCATTACTAGCTTCTCTACTAGGTTCACTTTCCAATGTATTATCCATTACTAGCTTCTCTACTAGATTATCTCTTTACAATGTATTATCCATTAGCAGCTTCTCTACTAGGTTATCTCTTTCCAATGTATTATCCATTACTAGTTTATCTTTACTAGGTTCTCTTTACAGTGTATTATCAATTACTAGCTTCTCCACTAGGCTTTTACAATGTATTATCAATTACTAGCTTCTCTACCAGGTTCTACTAGGCTTTTACAACGTATTATCAATTACTAGCTTCTCTACCAGGTTCCAGGTTCACTAGGCTTTAACAATGTATTATCAATTACTAGCTTCTCTACCAGGTTGGTTCTACTAGGATTTTACAACGTATTATCAATTACTAGCTTCTCTACCAGGTTCCAGGTTCACTAGGCTTTTACAATGTATTATCAATTATTAGCTTCTCTACCAGGTTCTCTACCAGGTTATCTCTTTCCAATGTATTATCCATTACTAGCTTCTCGACTAGGCTATCTCTTTCCAATCTATCATCCATAACTAGGTTATCTTCACCAGGTTCTCTTTACAGGCTATCTCTTTCCAATCTATTATCCATAACTAGGTTATCTTTACTAGGTTCTCTTTACATACTAGGTTCTCTTTACAAAGTATTATCCATTGTTAGCTTCTCTACCAGGTTATCTCTTTCCAATCTTTACAAAGTATTATCCATAGCTAGCTTCTCTACCAGGTTAACTCTTTCCAATGTATTATCCATTACTTGCTTTTCTACTAGGTTATCTCCTTCCAATGTATTATCCGTTACTAGCTTCTCTACGTTATATCTTTACATGTATTATCCATTGCTAGGTTATCTATACTAGATTTTCTTTCCTATGTATTAGGTTATCTGTACTAGATTCTCTTTCCTATGTATTAGGTTATCTGTACTAGATTCTCTTTCCTATGTATTATCCATTACTAGCTTCTCTAATAGGTTATCTCTTTCCAATGTATTATCTGTTACTAGCTTCTCTAGGTTCTCTCTTTACATGTATTATCCATGACTAAGCTATCTCGAGTAGATTCTCTTTCCAATGTATTATCCATTACTGGCTTCTCTACTAGATTATCTCTTTCTAATGTATTATACGTTACTAGCTCCTGACTAGGTTCTCTACTAGGTTATCTCTTTCTATTGTATTATACGTTACTAGCTTCTGACTAGGTTCTCTCTTTCCAATGTATTATCCGTTACTAGCTTCTCTATTAGGTTATCTCTTTACAATGTATTTATCCATGACTAGGTTATCTCTACTAGATTCTCTTTACAATGTATTATCCGTTACTAGCTTCTCTACTTGGTTATCTCTTTACAATGTATTATCTGTTACTAGCTTCTCTACTTGGTTATCTCTTTACAATGTATTACCCATTACTAGCTTCTCTACTGGGTTATCTCTTTCCAATGTATTATCCGTTACTAGCTTCTCTACTTGGTTATCTATTTACAATGTATTATCCATTACTAGCTTCTCTACTAGGTTATCTCTTTCCAATGTATTATCCATTACTAGCTTCTCTACTAGGTTATCTCTTTACAATGTATTATCCATCACTAGGTTATCTCTGCTAGATTCTCTTTCCAATGAATTATCCATTACTAGCTTCTCTACTAGGTTATCTCTTTCCAATGTATTATCCATAACTAGCTTCTCTACTTGGATATCTCTTTACACTGTATTATCCATTACAAGTTTCTCTACTAGATTATCTCTTTCCAATGTATTACCTGTTACTAACTTCTCTACTTGGTTATCTCTTTACAATGTATTATCCATTACTAGGTTATCTCTACTAGGTTCTCCTTACAATATATTATCCATTACTAGCTTTTCTACTTGGTTATCCCTTTCCAATGTATTACCCATTACTAGCTTCTCTACCAGGTTATCTCTTTCCAATGTATTATCCATTACTAGCTCCTCTGCTAGGTTATCTCTTTCCAAAGTATTATCCGTTACTAGTTTCTCTACTAGGTTATCTCTTTCCAATGTATTATCCATTACTAGCTTCTCTACTAGGTTTTCTCTTTCCAATGTATTATCCATTACTAGCTTCTCTACTAGGTTATCTCTTTACAATGTATTTTCCATGACTAGGTCATCTCTACTAGATTCTCTTTACAATGTATTATCCATTACTAGCTTGTCTACTAGGTTATCTCTTTACAATGTATTATCCATTACTAGCTTGTCTACTAGGTTCTCTTTACATGCTAGGTTCTCTTTACAATGTATTATCCATTGCTAGCTTCTCTACAAGGTTATCTCTTTACAATGTTTTATCTGTTACTAGCTTCTCTACTAGGTTTTCTCTTTACAATGTATCATCTCTTACTAGCTTCTCCACTAGGCTATAGGGTTTCTCTTTACAATGTATCATCTCTTACTAGCTTCTCCACTAGGCTATCTCTTGCCAATGCATTATCCATTACTAGCTTCTCTACCAGGTTATCTCTTTCCAATGTATTATCCATTAATAGCTTCTCTACTAGGTTATCTCTTTCCAATGTATTGTCCATTACTAGTTCCTGTACCAGGTTATTTCTTTACAATGTATTATCCATTACTAGCTTCTCTACTAGATTATCTCTTTCCAATGTATCATTCATTACTAGCTTCTCTACTAGGTTCACTTTCCAATGTATTATCCGTTACTAGCTTCTCTACTAGATTATCTCTTTACAATGTATTATCCATTACAAGCTACTCTACTAGGTTATCTCTTTTTTATGTATTATCCATTACTAGCTTCTCTATTAGGTTCTCTTTACAATGTATTAGGTTATCTCTTTACTATGCATTATCCATTACTAGCTTCTCTACTAGGTTCGCTTTACAATGTATTTATTATCCATTACAAGCTTCTCTACTACTTTATCTCTTTACTTTGTATCATTCATTACTAGTTTCTCTACTAGGTAATCTCTTTCCAATATATTATCTGTTACTAGCTTCTCTTCTAGGTTATCTCTTTCCAATGTATTATCCATCACTAGGTTCTCTTTACAATGTATTATCCATTACTAACTTCTCTACCAGGTTATCTCTTTACATGTATTATCCATTACTAGCTTCTCTATCAGGTTATCTCTTTCCAATGTATTATCCATTACTAGCTTCTCTACCAGGTTATCTCTTTACAATGTATTAACCATTACTAGGTTATCTCTTTACAATGTATTATCCATTACTAGGTTATCTCTTTCCAGTGTATTATCTGCATGAGGTTATCTCTTCACAATGTATTATTCATTCAGCTTTAAGATATATAATCTAGTGTTGAGGAATATTATAGATTTAAATCTTAAAAGATAAAAAGTTCCAGAGTATATAAGTTTCTTAGATGTACTTATTTTGAAAATGAAATACTGGAACACCAAGGTATCCATACTACTGTAAATATACTTCAATCGTTTGCTGTGGAGCTGCTTAATCAGAGATGTTCATATCATCCAGTGGGATACAATGATGGTATACTATCTTTAAAACCAAGTAGTTTTTGTAACTTTGACGCTATCCTTGTTGAATATTGTTTAAGAATAATGCTTCCTAACAATTGCTTGCTTCAGGTCTAAATTATGCTGACAGCCTTCTATGTTCTGCAGAAGCTCTGCAACAATAGTACAACAGGTATCCAGCATTTACCATGAATTCTAAACGAAATATAATGATCTTAAGTGTTTCTGGTGCTCACTTCTGAGTTCATTCAAGCAGGATATGATCTGCACTTTCATATCTACTGGTTAAGAAAACTTTAATAAACTAGTATCCTGAGTATGATACTACTAAAACAGAGGATATGATAATTCTCACAAAAATATATGTGATCAAATTTACATACCATTCCAATTTTAATAACTCTATAGTTAGTTGTGAGAACTTCAACTAAGTATTGTAAATCATGTGATTATTGAGGGTGGAAGAGGAGATAATACTATATGAAAACAGTTTTGTACAGTTTATACTGACAGCAATACCATAATCAAGAGACATTCTTTTGAAAGGCTTTGTTAATGAAAACTTCTCTAAATGAAGTCCCAAAATGCATTAGTTCCTCAGTGTTATCCACCATGTAAACTGCTAACTTCTCATATGCTTTCAAAAGAAATTTATTGCTTCAGATAATTATGTTATGACAGTAAAGCAAATTAAGACTTTTCAGCTAACTCTAATAACCAAGGAATGGCAGAGCAAGCTGCACATGCCCTAGGAGTGTACCTCTGATTCTGGGAATAATTCCAACTTCTGTAGACAATGAAGCCACCACCAACTCCTCTTATGGTAGCAGATATCCATTTGTTTGTTAACATTACTTTTTGTCTTAGCCCTTTGTCACTATCTTGATTTTTAACTGTCCATGTATGGATGTAATTCTGGAAAAAAGTTACTGTTATTATTACTATCATCATCATATCCTTAAATGTAAAGCATATAGTGTAAACACACACACACACACACACACACACACACACACACACACACACAGGAATAAGAGGGAAACTCCTATGATGGATAAAATATTATCTCCTTTGGGGAAACAAAGTATGCATATTAGAGGAAACTACTCATGAGGGTTGAGATGACTATTGGAGTGCCATAAGGTTTTGTTCTGGGACCATTTCTCTTCTTGATCTATATTAATGACTTGCCTAAAGGTATGGAATGCTCTCTGAATATGTTTGCAAAGGTCAAGAGGGAAGTGAAAAGTGAGGGGGATTGCATCAGCTTATAAGGAGACCTAAACAGACTCCATAGCTGGTCTGAAACATGGTTGATGAAATTCAACCTGAGCAAAAGTAAAGTAATGAGGATTGGATGAGTGAAAGATGGCCTAAATATAATTGTCACTTAGCAGGATATAAGCTTCAGGATTCTGTATGTGAGAAGGACTTAGAAGTTGACAACATCCTTAACCTGTTGCCAGAATCCCAGATTAGGAGAACAGTTAGGGAGACAAACTGTCTCCTAAAAAAATATCAGAATAGCTTACAAGTACATGGATATGGAAATATCCTAGACAAGTAGACAAAGTAGAATATACTTCTAGGGTATGGTCATCACACCTTAACGAAGCATAAAGAGCTCATAAAGAAGGTCCATACGAAGGCAACAATGTTCGTACCAGAATCAAAACAGCTAAGTTAAGGAGAAGGCCTGGAGGCTTTAGATTTATCTATCTTGGAAGAGAGTAGAGTGAGGGGTGACCTGATCACAAACTTAAATTTTCAAAAGAGACTGATGATGTGAACTGTAAATAGTTCAAGTGATGCAGGGATAAAGCAACTACAGGACATATCATGAAACTGAATAAGAAACTTGTTAATAAGGATGTACAAAAATACTTTAACAGTACGAGTGTTGTGGATGAAGAGAAAAGGATGACTCAGGACTTGGTTAACGCAGGCGGCATACATAAATTTAAGAGGTTGTTTGTGTGATAGTAGAGAATGTTTAAGAGCAGACTCTACAGGTGTAAAATTCCCTCCCCATTCCATACAAGTGGGTAATTACACACATACACATACACACACACACACACACACACCATATATACATCCATATATCCAAAGGAAAGGGAGCAAAGAACATAGTTAAGAGATGTAACATCAAAGCAGGCTGGAATTACAATTGGCATACCCTGGGGCTCTTTTCTAGGACTGCAGCTATTCAGTGTGTAAATATGTGACTTGTCTTATGGACTGAAATCATACCTAAACAATGTTTGTGGACACTGCCATGATCATGAGAGAAACAAAGAACGATGGAGACTGCATCAGTCTACAGGAAGACCTCGGAAAACTCCAAAGTTGGTCTAATGATTGGAATAAGAGGTCAATCAAAATAAATGCAGGATTATGAGAATGGGGCACAGCAAAAGAAAGCACTACTGCATTTATTACTTAAAAGGAAATAAAATGAAGGAATTTGTATGTGAAATGACAAAGTGCCTAATTTCTTATCTGATATACATATTAAAAGAAAATTAAAAGATGCAAATTGTCTTATGATGAATATAAAAATTGCATTCAAGTATATGGATAAGAAAATGTTCAGTAACTCAAACTAAAACTTGGTAACTGTACCAAGGCCTCTGAGAGGGGGTGCAGGGGGTACATTGTACCCGGGTCTGGGGGTCCAAAAGGGGGCCTGGGAATTTCCTGGGATCTCAGAAAATGCAGAAAATCAACAGAGTGCTCCATTCCATCCTTCTCTCATTTTCCATACCCTTTTTGGCCTTACAGCTCATGGGATAAAACCGAAGTGGATAAGAACAGGATGACTAATGGAAAAGGGAAGGGGACCCGAAAGAAACTTTGTACCCCCTGATAAAACTCCTCTCAGGGGCCCTGCACTGTATCTAAATAAACACAAAGATCTGACAGGGAGAATACAGAGTAAAGCAACAGAGATGGTATCTGAATTAAGAGGAATGAGTTGTAATGAAAGGATAAGGGTTATACAGCTGTTCACCATGGAGAACATAATAGAGGGGGGGAGACCTAATAAGAGCCTTCAAGTTTCTGAATCAGCTGGATGATACTGAAAATGAACAATTCCTAGCGATACAGCACCAGAAAAACATGAGGCCAACATAGCTGGGCAAAAAGCTAGCTAGAAAGAATGTTTAGAAAAAGTGGTTTACTGTTAGG